>SNQJ01S0140569.1:0-25024 GCA_010110895.2 Picea sitchensis
GTGGAGGATCTCATGGATGGTTGAAATATTTCCTCCTTAAAATCCTTCAGAGATATTTCCTCCCCAAAATCCTTAAGAGATATTTTCTCCCTAAATATCTTAGAGATCCCTTTCTTAGCGGATCTGATGAGAGATCCTCTCCATGGTGGTTAAGTCTCCAAATCTTATATAATGAGGGATTTCCATGGAAGAGAAGAGAGAGAGGAGTTTAGAGATACCAAACTTATGATCTCATGAGAAGTGGAGGATAATAATCAGTGAAAGTATTGTCATTTTGATCATGGAGCTTTTGAGCAAGGGTTTGGACAAGGAGAGCTTGATGAAGCTACTGCACTCACATCTATGGTTGTAAGTATTCTTCATTGTTGTTCTCATTAATACAATCAATGATTGGTATGTTTCTTTCAAACTTATACTTGTTCCATATAAGTTTGTATGCAGTAGATGGATCTATGTTTTAGCTAATCTCAATAGAGTAGGAAGTCTCTTGTACTTTTGTTTGTCTTGCAGGACCTACCAAGGAGCTCAAGATCAAAGCTCATCATGGACCTTGCAGGGAAAAACGAAGTTCATAAGGTACACACCTTCCTCCTCTTTTGTTCATCAGTTTGATTAGATCTAAAAGGAATTCAGTGTCCATGTTAAGCACCTTCTGTCTTAGATTTAAGGGTCTATCTCTCAAGAGGAGGTCTACCTATCCACAGGGAGATTTTCCTCCAACAGAAATTGGCAACTCCACTGGGGAGGAAATCTGATTTATGTTTCCTTTCCTAGATCTTGTCTTGGCCCTTTTCCCACTCATTTTATCTTCTCCATAGAATTTTGTATTCTTAGAATGGTTTGATTGCCTCTTTGTGTCATCATGATCACCCTAGTTGGCTGACTTTTCTTGAAGTTTTGAGTTTCTGGAATTTTTCCTGAGTTTTTTGAAGCAGGGCGCTCCCTTGCCTTTTTATCAGAGTGCTAGCACCCCCTAAAGTTCTTACACAGAGCGTTATAATGCTTTGGTGTCCCTTACACCAGAGCGCTTCCATTTTTTGTGGAAACTCTTCCATTTTTTCAAATTTTTGGGTTCAGTTTCTGCTTTGTACATTTTCTCAGGGTCTCATACTTTTAGTCCATCTTGGTATTGGCCTTCAATACCCCATTTTCTAAGGATTCATCCTCTTTTGTTTGGATTGTTTGACATTTGTCCTTACTTTGCAATTTGTCCTTCATGATTTAGAGGTAATTTGTCGTTTTCTTCTCGTTTGTCTGAGTGAGTGAAAACTTTGTAAGGGGTTTCAAAGGTCTTTTATACTTTTCTTTCTGATCTTTGAGTCATCTTGTCTAGGCTCTTTCTCCTTCCTTTTGAGTTTTTGGCTTTCTGTTTCTTATTTGATCACAACAAGGGTGTCTTTTGGTTTATGTGAAGTTTTCTTCCAGATTGCTTAAATATCACAACTCTTGAAGTCTGATTAGCATAGGAAGCTTACATCTACTGGTTATTAGTCACATATAACCATTTTAGCATTGCACTTGGATTCCTTATTGAGTACTATTGCATGAGGTCATTTCATCTTGGTGTTTGACAATGAAAGGGAAATCCTTCTCCTTCCCTTAGTTAGACATTCATTGAAAGAAAAGACTGTCTATCATTTCTTATGCATGTTTTGGGAACTGAGTCATAATATCATCAGTCTTCGCTCTCATACACCTCTGAGTAAAGAACAGCCACTAAAATCAATGCTTAAATAAAATTTATCAAAATTTTTACATCTTTGTTAGCAAACCTACATTAGTTTAAGGTGTAGGTCTTTGGAATAGGTTGAAAGGATAACTTTCCAAAGCTATCAAACAAACTTAGTATCTTATAGGATTTATGGGATCCCTCTCTCACAGGGGGGTTACGCACGAGGTCTCACTCAGGAGAGATATGGAGATTATCCCTCTATGGTTTTACTAATTGTAGTAGTCAGATCGCATTATGTGTTGGAAGATTGGTTGTTGTCATTGATGTCAACCCTAGTCATGGGTTTTGGACCGCAAGATTGATAAAGGTATTTGGACATGAAGGGAAATGCACATGCATATACAAAACCCATGAATGGATAGTATACATCATGTTGTTTTTGGTGGTATGTGGCACGTCACGTGGATCCTCATGGCTGAAAAGAAATGAATTTTTGAAGATGACAAAGTGAATTAAAGAAGGAAGTACATGTAGGCCCTAAAGATAATTAAAGAAAAGAATTACAAAATAAGAAAGTGTAAGGTCAGCCCTAATGTTAAAATGAAGTGACATAAATGGTATAAATAAACATCATTATACATTCATTTTGATACAGGTCAAATTTCAAAGGAAATAAGAAGTAAAAGAAGGCCGAATTTCAAGGGAGTATGAAGTCTTTTGGTGATGTGTTCTAAGGTATGTTATTTTCAGGTCATCTTACCATTTTTTCTGTAACTTTTTTTCTAGAACGATTCAAATGGTGAAATCACTATGGTATTGAGAAGACATATCAAGGTACCTCTGGTAAAAATTTCAGCTATTGATTTTCTATAATTATGGAGATACACTCTGCGGAAGATAGGGTCTGTGACTAGTCCCGAAGCTAGTCAATAAACAGGTGCTCCGAGTAAAATAGTCATAATTTCTTCATACAGAATCCAAATGAAGTGGGATGACCTCCATTGGAAATAGTATGGAATGTGGTTTCTTGTGTGTGAGTTTCAAAATTGGATGTTAAGTATTGATAGTGGGGCATGCTGTACAAGTTGGGTCTTTTGAATAGACCAGAATTGAATAAAGTCTACCATTCTTTCTATAACCTCTTTTTGGGGATGATTCAAGGAGTGAAAATTGGAGGAGTTTCAAAGAATACATTGAGTAATATTATCTACAGGATCAAAGTACTCCAAGAATTGAACAATTTCATAAATTTAAGAAGTCTCAAGAAGCATTATCAGGTTCTATGTGATGATTGGTTGATGGTGATGATGTAATGTAAAGTTTTATTATCTCTCATATATTATTGGGTGGAAGGAAGGGGAAAGGATGGAGAGTTCAACTCTCTCTTGATACTTGATATTGATTCACCCCCCTCTCAGTATCAACATTATGGGGGTCGCTTGAAGGTATACCCACAATGTTGAGTAGAAGCCTTTCAAGTTGATTTCGGGCTAGATACCCTGCCCTTACGTTCAGATTGGACTGTCGATTGTACCCACCCAGGGGATGACTGTGAGTTGGTGACCTTAGTAGCCACAATATTTAGGGTATTACATAAGGTGACGGTGAAGAGAAGTCTCACTATACCTGGAACAAACATTGGTCAAACTCACTCGGGCTCCTTGGAGGGTAAATCCATAATTACTGCGTGGAAGCTTGCACCAAGGCGTAAGTCCATTAAGCATGTCATCAACATAACTGATCCACTCGCTCTATCCCCATCCCTTCCTATTTTGATCTCATGACATTGTATTTCATTACCAACTAGTGGTTTCATCGTGGGAAGGTTTATTTGATTGATTGCTTCTCAGATTCATAGCTTGTGTTGTTTGTTTTACTTAGTGGACCTTAGGTCGAGTCATTATTAATGGTGTCAAATACCGAGAGTACCGATGGAGGAACCCCTATTCCCAGGGAACCTTACACCTTTCCTTCTTTTGGAAACTTTGGTCCTCTTTATATTTCCACACTGAGTCTTCCAGGACTCACCATCGGATTACAAGTTTGGTTGTTACCCACTCCGGTGATCTCAAATCCTCCCAATGTTTCAACTGCACCTAATACTTTAGATGTCAGTACACCACCCACACATCAACCTCATGTCGACTTTTTGCTTCCTTCACCCATTAAGTCTCCTTCCCTTTCTCCTTCTTCGCCTAGCGAAAGCTCTAAAGCAAGTAGCTAGGTTGATCAAAAGAAGAAGAAATGGAAAGAGAAGAAGAAGAAGAGCCCGAAAAGTACCAAGGCCCCAACAAATTTAGATGTTGGATCCAAGCAACTAGTTACTGTTAATAGTACTGGGAGTGTTGATGAGGTCAACAAGATTAAAATGAAGAATCCGAAACCCAAATTCCCTTGCAGTCTTTGTAAGGGTGACCATTTTCTGAGGGATTGCCCTGGTATTCCCAAGGTCTTAGAAATGTGGTCCTCTGCATCATCGGCCTCTGTCGGTCATGCCAATGATACCTCATCAACTAGTGATGTTAATGTTGGTAAGAAGAAGACAACTGTCAAGTTTCCTTGCATGTTATGCAAAGGTGATCATTACTCTAACCTTTGTCCTCGTATGGATGAGGCTTCTTCTCTTTTGGAAAAACTTCAACTTCCAAAAGGTTATCGTAAGCTTTCCCCCGAATCATCATTAGTTGATGGAATCTTCAATCCGGTTCCATCCTCGGTCAGTCCGATTGATCAGTTGGTCAATCTAGTTTCCTCCTCGATTGAACCACAAACCCAAGTAGTTGATCCAGTTCTATCATCAATTAACCCCACTCTTCATCAAAAGAGTGTAACCCAAGTGGTCGATCCTTTTTCATCCTCGTTCGATCCCTCTCTCCCGTTAGAGGGTGACACCAAAGTGGTTGATTCGATTCCTCCATTGGTCGATCCCACCCCTCCCTTGATGAGTGCCAAAGTGCCTGATCCAGTCCCTTCCTCGGCCAGTCCCACCCTTCATCCGAAGAGTGTTGAAGTGGTTGCTCTGGTTACATCACCAGTCAATCCCACTCTTCCTTTGAAGAGTCCCAAAGTGGTTGATCCAAGTCCACCATTGGTCGATCCAAGTCCACCATTGGTCGATCCAAGTCCACCATTGGTCGATCCTACTCTCCCTTTAGAGAGTAAACCCGATACTGCCCACATTTTTCTCATTGATACAGAATCTACCGTGCCATGGAGAATTCCTCATTCTCCCATGAAACCCCCTCCAAGTAATGAGACCATCCTTTTTTATTGGGGTGTGCTAACTAGACCTTGTCTTCCCTCTCACATTCCTTTCTAGATTACAGTACATATTTGTGGTTGGGACGTTCCTCAAACACTAATAGATGAAGGTGCGTTCGTTAGTATTTTGTCTTATGTTTCTTGGTACACTATGGGTTGTCCTCAGCTTGTGTCGGTTACACAGAATCTGTTAGCCTTTAACAGAAGAACCAACCAACCTTTAGGGACCCTTCCTCAGTTTCCTGTAACTTTGGGAGGGAAAACTGTCTTTATTGATGTCATGGTAGTCCGATACCCCTTGGATTTTTCTTTACTCCTTGGGCAGGATTATGTCTATGCCATGAAATATATTATGTCCACTCTTTTCTGTATGATATATTTCCCTCACGATGGAAGAATTATGACTATTAATCAACTTTCATTCATCAGTCCTAACTGGATTACCTCCCTAAATGGTTCTTATATGCAGACAGTATCGCCCCCACCACATGTCAATTATGTGGCGTTGTCTCCAATTACTTCAACTTTCGATGATTTGGATCCGGTAGTTGACATGGTGATTTCTTCAGTAGGGTTGTTGGAGCTTGATCTCCTTACCCCTGTCGCAACCCTCGATATGTGTTCCTTCTAGAGTGATTATCTTCCATCCAACGAAGATCTCTTGGAAGCCATGACCGAGTTTTGTCCCTTGACATGGTATCCTTCCAGAGCGTTATTCTCTTGGAAGCCATGATCAAGCAGAGTTCATGAGCATAGTTTATCTTCTCTGTGGAAAACTCGTTAAAAAATGAAACAGAGGTCACGAGCAAATTTTTCCTCTCTGTAGCAAGCTCGTTAAAAAATGAAACAACAATTTGGGGATCGAACCCGAAACCCTGAGCATAGTTCTTTTCATGTGTCAAGCTCGTTAAAACATGAAATAATAACCTCTCTTGAACCTTCTTTTCATCCACCCTTCTCCTTTTTCTCACCTAGTAGAGGAATTGGTAACAACCTCAAACTCGGTGAATGAATTGAAGCTTGGAGGGCATGTCTCCAGCCTTTGATGATCATTCTGGAGTTAAGCCACTAGCTTTCAAGATGGGGGCATACCGAGCTTAGTCTTTTTTCTTTCTCGTGTTCATAAATACATGAGAATGTATCCGGGTAAACTTTTATCTCTTTTTCAGACCTGTATGGATACATGAAAAAGGAACCTTCTGGAGTCGTCTTTAAACTCTTTTCAGACTCTCTAAACATGAAAATATTGTTGAGTGATCTTGCTTCCTTTCCCACTTGTTAAAAGGTTTGAAAGGGCATCTTTTGAGTGATAATTTATCTCTTTTTTGGCCTCACGAGACTAACATTACGAAAAAGGACCACATTGGAGTCACCTTTAGGTTGTTTTCAGACTCTCTAAATATGAAAAACCACCGAGTTTACCTTCTCTGGACTCATTAAACAATCATACATTGAAGGGACCATATGGGACTGAACCCTTACTTCTTCCAGTTCATTAAAACAAAGGAAGAGGAACTTACCGAAGGTGAGTTATATCGAGCATGTGTTACCCTCCTCGAGCTCATTAAATTAAAAAAAGGTACTCATCTATCTGGATGGGGGAAAAATTGAAGGAAGCAAGCCAAGCAATTTTTTAGAAAATTACCAGTAACTCTTAGAGTCGCCCTTGAACACAACACTTTGTCTTTGCGCACATATTAATTCACTGAACCTCTACACTGAACCAATCCTCTGAGTTTTTATTATTTCTTTGGGTCACCCGACGAAAGTCAAAGTATCCACTGCATCATCATGTTTTGGTCCATGTCATGTTTTCGTCGTTGTGCCTCAGTGTTCAAGGGAAGTATCCGCCTCAAGACTCATCCATCACAAATATCTTGTCTCAATACCCATGTCAGTCCATGTTCATTTGATCTACCAATTACATCTCTATTTATTTTTCATGTCGTTGATGGGGAATACATCAAGGCCCTCCTTTGACGAGTCTATTCCTGTCGACTTCAACACATTATCCAGGAACTAGACTTAGAAACCAGTTAGTACTTCGGGACCTGCATGGCTCAATGGTAGGCCTCCTCACATTCAACAATGGGTTTACATCATTGACCTCTGATCGAATGATTCCACAGATGTTTGACTTCATCTCATCCATTCACATTCGTTGGAATGTACTAGAGTACCTTGGGAATCATTGACATCAATGGTGACCTCCCTCGTGCTTGTTAATGGTTTACATCATTGACCGATAATCAAGTGGTTTTTTCCATGTTCGACATTAGGACATCTATTCACATGGTTAGATTCATAATACATCGGGATCGGTAAGAAGACCCTGGGTTGAGTGATCACTCTGATATGTACTTTACCCAGGTTGCGACGGAGTTTCTCTTGAACATTGACACATATACTGTCACATAGATCCACTTTGTATTGGTCGTGGATATGTCTTGTCATCTCGTAGATACACTGTGTATTCTTCGTGGCTATGATCAGTTCAGGTCATGGGAGTATAGATCCACATTGTATCTTCAGTGGCTATATCTCTTTGTCAATATAATTATGGATTTGTAGTGTAATTATGGCGGCCATACCTTCAAAGTCTCTACCACTCAAGCATAGGTATGCCTGCCTTGGGTTTGAAACATGTCATAAAATTTGTTTCATGGTTGTTTGCAGCTTCTACTAGGTTATTTGAGTCCACACCCTTGCTTTAAATATTTTTAAAGTGTTTTGGCCATCATTCTCTCTTCTGACCTCACACTTTAGGGGGCATTCTGTTACACATGAAATTTTCACACCTAGGTACCTCGCCTTAAGTGTCGTAAAGTGTCATATAAGTGTCTCATACACATTGACACCATGCAATAACCTATGTCACAATACCTAGTCAATGTGGAGGAGGGATATATTACATGAAGGCCAAAATACCAAGTAACATGAATTATTATTAATATTCATGGAAAATAAATTGATTAAGTGTGAGAATCAAGTGCACATGAATGAATTATTATTAATATTCATGAAAAATAAAGTAATTAAGTGTGAGAATCCATCTCACATTTGGTTTCCTATTTTTTAGGGAAGGTGGAGGATCTCATGGATGGTTGAAATATTTCCTCCTTAAATAATCCTTGAGATATATTTCCTCCCCAAAATCCTTAATTTTACCTAAATATCTTAAGTCCCTTTCTTATTGGCTAAATATCTTAGAGATCCCTTTCTTAGTGGATCTGATGAGAGATCCTCTCCATGGTGGTTAAGTCTCCAAATATTATATAATGAGGGATTTCCATGGAGGAGAAGAGAGAGAGGAGTTTAGAGATACCAAACTTATGATCTCATGAGAAGTGGAGGAGAATAATCAGTGAAAGTATTTGCATTCTGATCATGGAGCTTTTGAGCAAGGGTTTGGACAAGGAGAGCTTGATGAAGCTGTTGCACTCACATCTATGGTTGTAAGTATTCTTCATTATTGTTCTCATTAATATAATCAATGCTTGGCCTGTTTCTTTCAAACTTGTACTTGTTCCATATAAGTTTGTCTGTAGTAGATGGATCTATGTTTTAGATAATCTCACTAAAGTAGGAAGTCTTTTGCTCTTTTGTTTGTCTTGCAGGACCTACCAAGGATCTCAAGATCGAAGCTCATCTTGGACCTTGCAGGGACAAATGACGTTCATAAGGTGCACACCTTCCTCCTTCTCTTTTGTTCATCAGCTTGATTATATCTAAAAGGAATTCAGTGTCCATGTTAAGCACCTTCTGTCTTAGAGTTAAGGGTCTAGCTCTCAAGAGGAGGTCTACCTGTCTGGAGGGAGATTTTCCTACAACAAAAACGTCAGTCATGGATTCCAGGAGATCTTTGTTAGATGGAAGAAAAACACTCTAGAAGGAATACATGTTGACGACCTCCATAAGTGTAGGGATATCTGGCTCTAATAGCCCTATCGAAGAGATGACCATGTCAACTACCGTATCTAAGTCAGGAGAAGGGAGATATTCCCTCTCGTGCAGGGTTGAATGCATGGGGAAGTTTGTTACATAATTCACTTGCAGTGGGGAAGACATCGTTGACATGTATGGATCCTTCAGGGAAGGAGGATGGTTAACCATCAGATGAGGTATAATGAATGAAATTTGTTTCATCGTTACTATGTTTCCATTATGAGGGAAACATATCACTTGAAAGAGAATTGACACAAAATCTCTCATCACGTAGACATAGTCTCTCCTAAGGAGAAAGTTAAATTTCAAGGGGTCGTGGACTACAATCACATCGACACAGACCTTTTTTCCTCCCAAAGTAACCCAAAACTAAGGAAGGATCCTTAAAGGTTTACTAACTCTTCTATCAAAGGTCAACTGATTTTGAGTCACAGGCGTAAGCTGCAGGGAACCAAAACCTTGCCAAGCATTCACGAATAAGATGCTAATAGAATCACCTTCATCTATTATAGTGTTAGGAATATTCCTATAAAGAACCTTCATAGTGATTTGAAAAGGCACGTAAGAAGCAAGACGAGATTCTGTCAAATGATTCCAATTAATAGAAATCATCTGATTTCTTGAAGGGGGTGCCATCGGGATGGGCAGAGTGCCCCATTATCCATGTGAATAAACATTAACGAGGTAGAATTGAGAGAGATCCTCATTCTTTGAATGAGGAGTGGGATCGAACGATGGCGGAACCAGATCAACCACTTTGTTTTCACTCTTCAAGGGAGGAGTGGGATCGATCAATGAAAAAACTGGATCAACCACTTTGGCACTCTTCAATGGAGGAGTGGGATTGATCGATGACAGAAATGGATCGACCACTTGGGTTAGTGGTTCAACCGAGGATGGAACCATATTAACCACCTGATCAAATGGACTGATCGGAGACGGAACCCTATTGACCAATCTATAAACTAACAATGGGTTGGGAGAGATTGCATGATCACTAGTTGGAAGTTGAATATTTTACAAAATATAAGAAGCCTCGTCTATATGGGGAAAAAGGTAAGAGTAATGATCACCTTCCCATAATATGAAAGGAAATTTGGCAGTTCTCTTCTTCTTACCAACCTTAACGACACTAGTTGACGGGGTCTCACCAACATGTCCCATAGGGGCCGATGATGCAAGATAACACATTTCTAAGACCTTGGGGAGACCAAGGAAATCCATCAGAAAGTGGTCACCCTTACAAAGACTGCAAGCGAATTTGGGTTTAGGATTCTTCATTTTAGACTTGTCAACTTTATCAACACTCCAAGTATGATTAAAAATAGTTAGTTGCTTGGATCCAACATGACTTGATGCAGCGGGAGGCTTGGTCTCTTTCTGATTCTTATTCTTCTTCCCCTTTAGTTTCTTCTTCTTCTTATCAACCTGGATACTTTATTTAGATATTTCACTAGGCGAAGAAGGAGAAAGGGAAGGAGACCTCACGGGTGAAGAAGGCGGAAGGTCGACATGAGGTTGATTTTTGGGTGGTGTGATTACATCCAAAGAATTAGGTGCATTCAAAGAACTGGGAAAAGTTGAGATCACCGAAGTGGGGAACAACCAAAATGGTAACTCGATGGTGAGTCTTGGAATACTCAGTGTGGCAATGCATGGAGCACCAACGTTTCCAAAAGAAAGAAAGGAGAAAGGTTCCTTGGGAAACGGGGTTCCTTTGTTGGTACTCCCAGAAATTGACATCATTAACACTGACTCGAACTAAGGTCCACTAAGGAAAAAAAAAATTAGACACTACAAATCTAAGAATCAAACAATTAAACAAACCATCCCACAATAAAACCACTAGTTGGTGATGAAATCCAACATCGTGAGATCAATATAGGAAGGGGTTGGGATAGAGGGGGTGGATGAGTTACGTTGGCAACCTGCTTAACGTAATTAAACCTTGGTGCAAGTTCCCACATGGTTTTACCCATGGGTGTACCCTCCAAGGAGCCCGAATGAGTTTGACCAACGTCTGACCCAGGTATGACAAAGAATCCCCTTCACTGTCACCTTGTGTATCAACCCTACAGATATAGGTCACTAAGGTTACCAAATCACAGTCATCCTCTGGGTAGGATAACATGTTCGAAATTATTCAAGAGAACTGAATACAAGTGGACAAGAATACTACTGAGAACCCCGAACAAATCTGGTATTCACGAAGCTCCGAGACCTAATGGAACTAGTCATTTCTCAGGAAGAACCCCCAATATACAATCTTTCTGCTACGTAGGTTAATCTTCAGAGGGGAAATCTCTGCTTCTCTCCTGCACACAACCTCATGTTTAAACCATGTGTGAGAGGGGGATCCCGAATATTCTTATACAAACAATTGGATTTACTGCTCCCTAGCACAAGATTCTATGTTTGTCTGATGGTGTTGTAAAGTTATCCTCACAACCTATTCCAAATCCCTACACTTTAAGATAATGTAGGTTCACTATCAGATAATATAAAAGTGTCTGATCAATTTTATAAACATTTCATTTGATCTGGATTTTATGAGAAGAACGAAATGAAAACAAATTATTAAAATATTCTTAACACAAAATAACAGAGATACATTAAAACTGGTTTTCCATTCAATAAGGAAATAAACTGATACTGTAAAATGCAACGGAAAATAAGCTTGCTGGAATGGTGGCGGCTTATCTCTGAGAAGAGATGTGACAAATGCACTCATTTGCAATAAGATGATTACAATGAGTCTTTGAAGGCCCTTTTACAATAAACAGGAATGTCAAAAACCCTAGACATCCAAAAACCTAACCCTAGGAGATGAAACGCCAAAAGTCATGTGGGCCCTGTTTGGGTAAGTTAGTACATCAACTTCTCGGGGTCATAACTTTTGCATACGATATATGTTTTAGGCACATGATAGCCCATTGGAAAGGTCTATCCGAGGAATACACATTTTTCTTCTATATAGAAAATTTAAATTCCAACTATGGTGAGCCCAAAAAACGTTGTTTAGGACCTCAAAATGGCCCCGCAAGTCAGGGACCTAAACACTAGGAAAACAAAAACTACCAAAATCAAAAACTGCCAAAATAAACTAGTTGGAATAGGTGGGAGGCCACCGAAATCCATATGGATCAATCCTCCCCCCTTAGGAAGAAATTGTCTCCATTGTATTGCGTTCCCCTATTAGATGAGGCATTTTTTGTTGAATTTGTCCCTGGGTGAGCCACTTACCTTGGTGCAGGAGCTTCCCTGCTTTGACGACTAGATAAAACTAGATCCTTTGCTACCAGATTCCCTTGATCATTGTGTCCACAATATCATCACTATATTCCTGTTGCATGTAGTCAGGGTTGAGCTATGTTGGTATCAACTGCTCTGTTATCTCGGAGGTATCCAATAATGGTGGGAAATATGGTTGAGGTAGAGCCACGTTGAAGACTGGGTGCAGGCTAAAGAAAGGGGGAATATTGAGCACAAAATCATTGTCACCCAAAACCTTGGTGATGGTGTATGGACCACACCGGAGTGGGATAATCTTTCAATGGGGCCTTGTAAGGTGTTCTTTTTGCAAGTGCAACCAAACTTTGTCGCCCACTTGAAACTTATGTGGCACCTAGTGTTGATCATGGCCCTGCTTGTACTTGACATTGGAATTCTGTAAAAATATCCTGAACCTATTGGCGGATGTGCTGGATCCGCTCAATGAACCAGGTGGCTTTGTCAGATTATAGTGGATTAGGTGACGATTCGGTCGAGGTGGTCTCCAAGGATAGTGCAACATCCATGGGACCCAATGGTTGGAATCCCAACCCCACCTAAAGGGGATGTAGTGAGTTGAGCTATGTAGCGCTCGGTTTTAGCTATGCTGGAAATATGGAATACTCCCATCCCATGTGAAGGGGTTCTTGGAATTGTACATGCGCAGGATATGTACGATCATCTGATTGACCTCCTTAATTTGGCCATATGTCTGGGGGGTCATAAATTTTGCACACGATCTTCGTTTTAGGCACACAATAGCCCATTGGAAAGCTCTATCTGAGGAATACACATTTTTTTGCTATCTATCTAATGTCATTTCCAACTATGGAGAGCGCTAAAAGCATTTTTTAGGGCCTCAAAACAACCCCGTAAGTTAGATACCCAAAACTAGTAAAAACAAAATGCCAAACTCAAAAACTGCCAAAATGAACCAGTTGGAATAGGTGGGAGGCCATCAGCATCCATGTGGATCATCATTTTAGGGTTTCTCCTTACTCAAGGGTGAAAAATTGAAAATTATTATGTTTTAGACTTGACTCCAAAATAATGTCGAAAAATGAGATGCAAATATTTTTCTTCAATGAATCTTACATACGAAATGGAGAAGAGGTTCAAATTTCTTCAACAAAAACACCCAATTCCCAAACACAATATACTTATCTACACTACCCAAAATCAAGAATGCAACTATCTTCTTTGTTTGACTCTAGTATATAAAGAAAGAAAATGCAAATCCTTTAATGCTTCATTACTTTCGATCAAAATGAAAGAGTTGAATGCAGATACAAAAGACACAAAGAAAAAAGGATTTCAAACAAAGCATGCACTCACAGGATAATGAGACCTGAAATAAACAAGTATGATAACTCACTCAATCAAGGACTCAAAAATCGACAAGCATTCAAGGAATACAAGAAAGTTCAGAGAAGAATCCAAAAAATGATAGGGAGAAAGTGAAATCACTCAAATGTCTTGACAAAATGAGCAGCGAGAAAGAGAAATCAAATCTAAGTTGTGGTAAGAATAAAGTCTCAAATCATTCAAAAGGGAAATATTTGAAAAGTAACTTAAGACCAACAAACCTTTGCATACCTTTTCAATTAGTGAGATAACCAGAAACTTCACAAGACTCAAACCAAGCCAAGGAAAAACAAGGAGAATCAATCTGAGAATTTGGAAAAGTTTGCAATCTCAAACAAGAGAAATAAAAGAGTGATAAGGAGCCATAGCCTCAACCTAAACAAAGTCATAAGAAAAATTACAGACTCTGGGAAAAATACCTCCAACAAAGGGTTGAGGAAAACAGGGAAAAATCCCCTAGATCTATCCAAAACCAAAGAGTAGTGCTCCCTAAAGCAAAGATATAGAGATTTATAGTGCTTCCTAAGAGACCAAAGAGGAGCATTGATTAGATAACCAGTTATTTGATAGCCACTTTGGGGGAGCATTAGTCCTATAGATGCTTGAAAATGAGCATAAAAAAAAAATCAACAAAAAATGGCTTGGTAACTATGCCTACTGCCTAATGAAGTAGAGGAAAGAGGGAAGCTTCAGAAACAATCAATCAAACAAGATCAAACTAGGAAAATTTTCAAACTATCCAAGGAAAACAAGTCAATTTCCTTCCCCAGTGGAGTCACCAATTTATGTTATGGAATAATTCCTCTGCAAACAGGTGAATCTTCCCTTGGATTCTAGACCCCTAATACCAATACAAAACAACACAAATGGACACTAACATCTCTTTGAATTCAAATCAACTAATCATAAAGAGAGACATGGAAGAAATTTTGATGCACCTTATTCCCTAGTTCATCCTCGTTTCTCCCAATCTGAGCTCTATCTCCAAACTCTTTAGCACAACTTGATACTTGTAATACAATGGATAGCAAAGGGAGACAAAGAAATCCTACTCTACAAGATTAGATTAAATAAATTAATCTACCAATATCAACAAGCACATCCAAGAATACAAAATCTTGAATGGAATAGGCCAAGTATATTGATGATAAATTTAAACATATACTTACAATCATGGATGATTTTGCAGGAGCTTCTCCAATTCCTCCTTGTCTAGCCCTTGCATGATTCTCCCAAGATCATATGTTTGATATTCAAAAACTTCTTCTGTTCACCTTGGAATGGCCTCCTTTTATAGGCTTGGGAGTCTCAACCACTATGAGTATATTTGGAGATTATTTGAGGATATGAATCCTTTAGGTTAGGATTTTATCCTAGGATACTACCATAGGATAGTATTTGATCCAAAACAACCTCATCTCCAAGAGATGGCCTTCAGAAAGAGGCAAGATTCTCCAAATTTTACTCTAACCATGATCAACACTCCCTTATAATTAGAGATAGAGAGTTGATACTAGATCAACTCTCCCTAAATACAATAAAGGGTACATTGATCTATGGGGTAGCTCTCCCTAAGCATGGCCAGGGGGTCCCTACCCTTCAAAAATGCCGAATAATTCTTCGATTGTTCAAGTAAAAAGTGTGTTTATGGCCTTGAAATGATGGGTTTCTTCCATCAATATGACTTAGAGATCATGGAAAATAATATTTGATGGTTTCAAGGGGTTAAAACACATGTAAACACATAGAAAAGTGCATGCGACACTTAGTAAGGTGCGTACAACACTTGACGACACTTGCGACACTTACCAAGGTGCATATGACACTTTTACGACACTTGAGACACTTAGGGTGAGGTACTTAAGTGTGGAATTTTGATGTGTAACATATTTCCCCCTAAAGTGTGAGGTTAGAAGAGAAGTTGATGTCTGAAACAGTTTACAATTCTTCAATGCAAGGGTGTCGAGTTGGAGAACCTGGTAGAAGATCCAAACAATCATCAAACAATATTAATATATGTTCCATTTTCGAGGCAGACATACCTATGATCATAATACAAGATGACTCAAAGAATGAACGCCAACCTATACACTGTGGATCCATGAAAAATATTGACTAGGAATATGGCCACTAGAGATACAATGTGGATCCAAACCTCCATGACATGAACTGATCGTATCCACAAAAAATACATAGTGAAGATACAATATGATAAAACATAGCCATCGACCAACACAATGTGCATCTATGTGACAATATATATATCAACATGCTCAAATGATCTCCTTCACATCCTAGGAAGAGCATATAATAGAGTGAACGCTCAACCCAGGGTCTTTGTCCCAATCCCGATGTGGTACGAATCTAGCCATGTGAGTAAATGTTTTCATGTTGAACATGGTAGAAACCACTTGATTACCAGTGATTGAGGTAAATCATTAACAACTGCAAGGGAAATCATGAATGATGTCAATGAATCCCAAGGTACCCTAGTACAATCCAACGTATGTGAATAGATGAGTTGAGGTCGAACATTCATGGAATCATCTGATCATAGGTCATTGATGTAAACCTATTGTCGGAAGTGAGGAGGCCTACCATTGAGGCATGCAAGTCCCAAGGTACTAACTGGTTTCTATGTCTAATTCTTGGATTATGTGTTGAAGTCAACAAGAAAATACTCATTGAATGAGGGCCTTGAAGTATCCCCCATCATCGAAAAAAAGATGACACAGGAAAGTGATGTAAGATGGTGAATTGAATGAGTATGGACTGACATAGGAAATGGAAATTGGAAATACTGCATATGGATTGTTTGAAGTGAAACTTCCCTTAAACATTATGGGGCATGACAACTAAGTTGGAAACATTTACTCAACCACTACCAAGAATGTAATGTGACGGAAATAAGAGAACTCTTTGTTTGGATGAAAAATTATGGCGACACATGGAATTGCTATAAATTAGAGACAAGCGGATTACCAATTTGTACGATGAGACACAAACAAGTTCCATGTTAAAGGGAGAAAAAAGTTTCCATAAAGGATTCTCAAAAACTTGACCCACTTCCTTCAATTTTTCCCCCACCTAGATAGATGAATATGATATAGGTGGATATCGGTGGCCACCCACCTATTCCACTGGCTCAAAAAATAGCTTTCCACCTTGGAAGTTTTTCGACAGTGTTTCAGGTTCCAAACTTATCAGGTCGTTTTGAGGCCCTAAACGATGTTTTTTGGGGATTTGGAGCCTAACTGATTGCCAAAGGAAATGACCTGGGCCATTCGAAAATAATTCTTCTCGGTTAGACCTTTCCAATGGGCTATCATGCACCTAAAATAGATATCGTATGAAAACGTTACGACCTTGGTAAGTTGATGTACTAACTTACCCAAACGAGGCCCACATGACTTTTGGCGCTTCATCTCCAAGGGTTAGGTTTTTGGATGTCTAGGGTTTTTGACATTCCTGTTTATTGTAAAAATGCCTTCAGAGCCTCATTGTGATCATATTCTTGTGAATGAGCGCAACCATCACATCTCTTCTCAGAGATAAGCCACCACCATTCCAACAAGCTTGTTTTCCACGACATTTTTAATGTTTCAACTTATTTCCTTATTGAATAGAAAACCAGCTTCACTGTATCTCTGTTATATTGTGTTAAGAATCTTTTGATAATCTTTATTCATTTCATTCTACTCATAAAATCCAGATCAGAGTACCCCTTTATTTTTTAACAAGCTTGAGGAGGATAACAAATGCCCATTTTATCTCAGCCTTTGGATGAGTCCCTCATCGTATGTTTAATGAACTTGAAGAAGGATGGGCTCAGTCCCACATGGGTTCTTCAATGTATAGTTTGGTGAGTCTGGAGAAGGAAAACTTGGTGGTTTTTCATTTTTAGAGAGTCTGAAAAGAACTTAAAGGGGACTCCAGGGTTGTCCTTTTTCATAGTTTTAGTCTCTGAGGTCCGAAAAAGAGATAAACTATTACTTGAAAGACACCCTTTCAAACCTTTTGATGAGTGTGAAAGGAAGCGATATCACTCGAAAATATTTTCATGTTTAGAGATTATGAAAATATCTTAAAGGAGACTCCATGGGTTTCCTTTTTTGTATAACCTTTATGAGTCCAAAAAAGTGATAAAATTATACTCGGTAACATTCTCATGTATTTACTAGCAACAGAAAGAACAAAGATTAAGCTCAGAATTGGCTTCATTTTTGCACAAGATTGAAACAAAATTAAATTATGTTTGTAATTTCACAACATAATTTCCAAAGGTTTTGAGCGATACCTATGGATGGTTGGTAATATTCCCCGAGATTGAAAATCTAGCGTCTTAACTCCAAAATAATAATCAAAGGCTGGAGACATTCCCCCCCAAGCTTTGTTTCATATGTCGATGCTTATATTTTCACTGATTTCTGTACTGAATGAGCAAAAAAGGTCCAGTAACTAAGGCAGATGAAATGAAGTTTCAAATGCGAGACCTAACAAAACACTCAAATTGACATCTAAGGGATATAGATAAAGACTCGACTCGATATCTATGATATCCCCTGAAAAGACTCGACTTGATAGGAGAGGTCAATTTTTCATTTTTTAACGAGCTTAACACATGAAACGAACTATACTCAAGACCTATGTTTCATTTTTAACGATCTTTCCACAGAGAAGAAAAAATATACTCAAGACCTCTGGTTCATGTTTTAATGCACTTTCCACAAATAAGGAAAACTATGCTCAAAACCTATGCTTGATCATTCCTTCAAAGATGACAATGCTCTAGAAGGAATACATGTCAAGGGAAAAACGTCAGTGATGGATTCCAAGAGATATTTACAAGATGGAAGAAAATCACTCCAGAAGGAATACATGTTGACGACCTCGATAAGGGTAGGGAGATCTGGCTCTAATAGCCCTATCGAAGAGATGACCATGTAAACTAGCGGATCCTATTCAGGGGAAGGGAGATATTCCCTCTTGTGCAGGGTTGAACGCATGGGGTAGGTCATTACATAGTTGACCTGCAGTGGAGAGGGCATTGTTGACATGTATGAACCATTCAGGGAAGGAGGATGGTTGACCATTCGATGAGGGTCAATGAATGAAAGTTGGTCGATCGTTACTATGTTTCCATTGTGAGGGAAACATATCACTTGAAAGAGAGTGGAAACAAAAGATCTCATAACATAGACATAGTCTCGCCCAAGGAGAAAGATAAAGTCCAAGGGGTCATGGACTACCATCACATCAACGTAGATCATTTTTCCTCTCAAAGTAATAGAAAACTAATAAAGGATCCCTAAAGGTTGAATAACTCTTATGTCAAATATCAACAGATTTTGAGTCACGGACGTAAGTTGTAGGGAACTAAAATCTTGCCAAGCATTCGCAGATAAGATGCTAACAGAAGAACCTTCTTCTATTATAGTGTTAGGAATATTCCTATCAAAAACCTACCCAATGATTTGAAAAGGCACATAAGAAGGAAGACACGTTTCTGTCAAATGATTCCAATTAATAAATCATCTGATTGCTTGAAGGGGGTGCCATTGGGATGGGCAGAGTTCCCCCTTTTCCGGGTGAATCAACATTAAAGAGGTAGACATGAGTGAGATCCCCCACTCTTTGAATGAGGAGTGGGATCAACCAATGATGGAACCGGATTGACCACTTTGGTTTCACTCTTCAAGTTAGGAGTGGAATCGATCGATGATGGAACTGGATCAACCACTTTGGCACTCTTAAAGAGAGGAGTGGGATTGATCGATGACATAAATGGATCGACCAATTGGGTTAGTGGTTTAACCAAGGATGGAACAACATTAATCACCTGATCAACCAGACCAACCGGGGATGGAACTGGATTGACCAGTCAATCAACTAATAATGGGTTGGGAGAGATCTCATGATCACCAGTTGGAAGTTGAATATTTTCCAAAAGATAGGAAGCCTCGTATATATTAGGACAAAGGTGAGAGTAATGATCACCTTCACATAACATGCAAGGAAATTTGACAATTCCCTTCTTCTTACCAACCTTAACATCACTATATTATGGGGTGTCACCAACATGTCCCATAGGGGTTGATGACATGAAAGACCACATTTCTAAGACCTTGGCAAGACCAGGGAAATCCCTCAGAAAGTGGTCAACCTTACAAAGATTGCAAGGGAATTTGGGTTTAAGATTGTTCATTTTAGACTTGGCGACTTTATCAACACTCCCAATATGATTAACATTAGTTGGTTTCTCGGATCCAACATGACCAGATGCAGTTGGAGGCTTGGTATATTTCTGATTCTTCTTATTCTTCCCCTTTCGTTTCTTCTTCTTCTTCTTATCAACCTGGATACTTGCTTTAGAGATTTCACTAGTCAAAGAAGGAGAAAGGGAAGTAGACCTGATGGGTGAAGAATGGGAAAGGTCAACATGAGGTTGATTTGTGGGTGTTGTTCTTACATCCTAAGCATTAGGTGCATTTGAAGCACTCAGAAAAGTTGAGTTCACCGGAGTGGGGAACAACCAAACTAGTAACCCTATGGTGAGTCCCGAAAGACTCAGTGTGGCAATGCATGAAGGAAAAATGTTTCCAAAATAAGGAAAGGAGAAAGGTTCCTTGGGAAAATGGGTTCCTTTGTTGGTACTCCCAGGAATTGACGCCATTGACATTGACTCGAATTAAGGTCCACTAAGGAAAATAAATATGACACGCTGCAAATCTAAGAAGAAAACAATCAAAAAAACCTTCCCACAATGAAACCACTGGTTGGTGATGAAATCTAATATCGTACGATCAATAAAGGAATGGGTTGGGATAGAGCAGGTGGATCAGTTACGTTGGCAAACTTATTGACGGAATTACACCTTGGAATAATTCCCCTATGGACAGGTGAATATTCCCTTCGATTATAGACCCCTAATATCAAGACAGAAAAACACAAATGGACACTAACATCCTTTTGAATTTAGTTTAACTAATCAAAGAGAGAGAGAGATGGAAGAAAGTGTGATGCACCTTATTCCTTAGTTCATTGTCTCTTCTCCCAATCCAATCTTGATCTCCAAACTCTTCAATAGAACTTGATACCTGTAATACAATGGACAACAAAGAGAGACAAATAACTCCTACTCTACGAGATTAGATTAAATAAATTCATCTACCAGGATCGACAAGCACATGCAAGAATACACAATATTGAAGGGAATAGGTCAATTTTATTGATGATAACTTTAAAGAGATACTTACAATCATGGATGATGTTTCATAATCTTCTCCAATTCCTCCTCGTCCATCCCTTGCATGATTCTCCCAAGATCGTAAGTTTGATATTCAAAAGCTTCCTCTCTTCACCTTGGAATGACCTCCTTTTATAGGCTTGGGAGTCTCAACCACTATGAGTATATTTGGGAATTAGTTGAGGATATGAATCCTTTAAGTTAGGATATGATCCTATTATAGTGCCATAATATTTTATTTGATCCAAACCAACCTCATCTCCAAGAGCTGGCCTTCAGAAAGAGGCAAGATTCTCCAAATTTTCCTCTAACCAAGATCAATGCTCCCCTATAGTTAGAGACATAGGGTTGATCCAAGATCAATGCTCCCCTATAGTTAGAGACAGAGGGTTGATCCTATATCAACACTCCCTAAATAAGATAAAGGAGACATTGATCTATGGGGTATAACTCCCTAAGCATGGCAATGGGGGCGCTACCCTTCAAAAATGCCAAAAAAATCTTCGATTTTTCAAGTAAAAAATGTGTTTATGGCCTTGAAATGATGGCTTTCTTCCTCCAATATGACTTAGGGATAATGGAAAATGTTTTTTAATGGTTTAAAGGGGTTAAAACACATGTAAACACATAGAAATGTGCATGTGACACTTATTAAGGTGCATACGACACTTGACGACACTTGCTATACTTACCAAGGTGCATACGACACTTGCGTCACTTAGGGTGAGATACTTAAGTGTGGCATTTTGATGTGTTACAAAAGGGAAGGAAATAACTCCTCAAGCAAATCTTTATACAATTACAATATTCTTCACTATGCTCGTGACATTCCTTATACTTATTTCTATACTACTATCTACCACCTAACAACATTCTAGGGGAAGGATCCTCTGAGTAAGCCTTCACACCTTCATTGTGTTCACACTATTACATGGGCCTTATTTACTAGAAATTGCCTCCATACATAACAACACATAGCTATCTAACTACTATTATTCCCCTTGGGTACATGTCTAGGTACCCCACATTACCTCCCTAGCTATACTACATATAAGAAAAGAATAAAATGATGATGATGATAAATGACTCTCACATTCCTCTATTTATGTGAGAAGTTAAGGGAGGTCACCAATGATTGGAGGACCTCGTCCAATACAAGCGACCTAAAAGGTAAACATAATCTCCAAGGTGATTGTAATAAACGAGCAAGGGTGAAATACATGAGCATTAGTCCCAAAGGTCCAACGCTCCTCCACCAAGGGTCCAAAGCTACAATGTATCTCCAAGGACACAGGCTTGCTCAGGGACCACCACACCTACAAATTAACTCCCTCAACCCAAGCATCCTCAAATCGAGTGTAATCCTCCATGCAAGCAACCGGGAAATGCTATGTTTTCTAGGGCTCAACTCCCTCTTGCAGAATTCCAAAAATTCCTCAAAGCAAGCAACCTCCCTTCATGTGTCTACTAAATTAAGAAGTCACAAGGGTCCATAGGTATCCAACGCTCTAAGGAAAAATTTCATATGAGCATCCATACAAGGTATAGAAACCAAGAGCAAGCCACCTATGATGTGAAAATGCATCGTGAAACTCTAAGGGTCTACCATAGACTATGCACCCCACATCCCATGAAGCACCCCTAAACACAGTGTAAACACTTTCAGAGTAACCTCGAAAGATAACACTTATATCATATTTACAATCAAGGTGTATGTTAACTTCTAATAGACTGAAATATGCATGCAAACAAAACACACGAGACATAGTTATCTCATGTTATGATTTTTATATGCCTGCCTGGATGGATTTGAGTATAGTTGCAACCATGAAAGAAATTTTTAACTCTTGTCGCGATTTTGTTTCCTTACTCTTATGGGTAGAATCATGAAGGTGGGTTACACTTTCGTGACAATCGGGTCTCCAAAATCCCGAAAATCATTTTTTCGGCCAAACTGATTTTTTTTTCGGTCGAAAGTACTATTTTTCAGCCAAAAAACCTTTTGGTTGAACCTTTGAATGTCAAATTGAATGACAATATGACGACGCCCTCGATTTCCATGTACAATTTTAGCTGAACGAATATTTTTTTATCTGGTAATGTATTTTCGGCTGAAAGATATTTCGGCCGAAATATCTTTGGGCCAAACAAATGTTTATATATTACTTGCACATCACACCTATCACAATTTTTGCGAGTTCATAGCTTGTTTCCGGAGAGGTTGTGCAAAGAGCGTTTGTCGCTTGTCCTTTGTGCAGAGAGGTTGTTGGTGGTGGTGGTGTTTACTGGGGGTGTTTGGTGCGGGAAAATGGGAGGTGGACATTGGAGTAGTGGTGGTTTTGTGGATGTTGGAGCAGCGGGCGGAATTCAGGTATGTTTAGATTAGAATTTAAATTTGATTAGAATTTAGATTTTTAGTTAGGATTTAAATTTTATTTTTTAGATTGTTGACAGGGCCATATTCGGCCCTGTCCATGCACAGGTACAAGCCCGAATTTGGGCCTGTACTTGTACATGTTCAGGACCGAATATGGCCCTGCCAATAATGTTTAAATGTTTATAAATTTTGAAGTTTACAACAAAGCCGAAATCTAAATTAAATGTGTATAATTTAGATTAGAATTAGAATTTAGTTTTTTAAATTAGGATTTAAATTTTTTTATTTAGATTGCTTTCAGCCCTGCCAATTTACAATATACCTTAAACTCCCTTTAGGTACCCTATGTCCATGTACTCAGGCCAATTTTTACTGTGAAAAAAGAAGCCAAAACAAATTTTAATATCGTCAAATAAAACCTCGATCTGCTATAAAAACAAGACAAGAAATAAAATAATTGTTAAACAAAGAACAAAGAAGAAATTGCATCATTTGACAAATAAAACTAAATCGGCATGTCCTTGTAGAAGTTAGAATTTAGAAGTTAAAGTTATTTTGGAATTTTAAATTTTAAATTTCTATTTTTGGATTAAATTTTAAATTTCTATTTAAATAATATAGAAGTTAATTTTTTATTTTTGACAGGGCCTTATTCGACCTTGTCCATGTACAGTGACAAGCTCGGATTCAAGCATGTACTTGTACATGGACAGGGCCGAGTATTGCTTTGTCCCTAATATTTAAATAAGTTTAAATTTTAAATTTTTAAACATGATTAAAATATCTTTAAACAGGGCCGAATTTTCAATTTTTAAACAGGGCAGAATTTTCAATTTTTAAACAGGGCCGAATTTTCAATTTTTAAGCAAGGCCGAATTTTCAAATTTTAAATAGGGTCGAATTTCAAATATGTTTAAATGTTTAAATTTTAGAAATTTAAATTTTTTAGTTAAAATTTTGAGTTTAGAATGTTGACAGGGCCTTATTCGGCCCTGTCCATGTACAGGGACGGGCCTGAATTCAGACATGTCCCTGTGCATGGACATGGACGAATATGGCTTTGCCCATGTATAGGGACCAGCGCAAATTCAGGCATGTCAATGTACATGGACAGGGCCATATTCGGCTATGTCCATGTAGTACCTCAAGCAGCAATATAAGTAGATATACAACTAGTAACAAAGCCCCAGTTCCATATGAAATCCATACAATCGATAAGCAAATAGACAGAGTTGCAGAAAATAGACAGAACATAGACTAACTATTCTAACTATAAACAGTGAGACCAGGGGCTAAGCATGATTGCTACATGGCCACCACTACTCTGAATAGTGCCCAAACTGAACAAAATTAGACTCTGACAACAACTTTAGGGAAACATCACCATAAAGGACCTAGTACATATCACAATATTTCACATACCTAACAAAAATCTTGAAATATAGAAATATGTCTATAGTAGTTGCTACAATAGGAGCAAAATTAGTACAACGTTGACAAAATTATGTCAATACATTTGGATTTAGAAAGTAGTGATTATGTAATACTATTGTTATGTTTTCCTTAATTGAGTATTTTTAAATACTAAGTTGTTATTATTGGACTACATCTATTTTGTATGATACATTTTCAAAATCACTCTTACTTGTGCTTGTGTACTAATATTTAGTTATTTTTTGTCAAGTATAAAATGTTTTGATGTGATTTGTCATTTTAAGTAGTTTTAGGAAGTTCTTGGATGAGAATCAAATCAACTCCGAGTTTAGTGTGTGTTTATGTATTTAACTTTAAAGAAAGCCTTCATTACAATTTCATTGATATAGAGAACAATAAATATAGTTTTGTTGTGACAACATTGTTCTCTTATTTTTTGATACAAGCAACTTCT
>SNQJ01S0140570.1:12151-25024 GCA_010110895.2 Picea sitchensis
CTTGTTCCTCCCTTTCAATTTTCTTTTAACAAGTTAGAATTGGTTAAGGTAGTTAAACCAACTCATTAGTTAAGTTATTTAAAAGACTCAACTAAATTTAGTTAAGGGGAAAAGTAATAATCATAATAAGGGTCATAAATAAATAATAACTAGTAGATGGGACTCCTTGTCTCTCCCTTTAGTTCATAACAATCATAACAATCATAACATAACCATTAGTTAAGCAAAACACACCTCCTTATGTCTCCCATCAACATATTTACTTTTGACAATTTTAGCTCATGAAATTTGAAATTATTTCAAAAATAATACTCATATATCCAAAATAAAAACATGTTGTCCAAAGATCCATGAAGTCAACTGTCATAAAACAATAGATAACATAAAAATCAAAAGCCATATTTCCCAGTCTGTGATGCAACCTTTCCTTGATTGTTTTGTCACCTCTTGATTTTCCTGAATTCGCCTTTGGCTATGCAGAGCCTTTAGGCTTGATATTGCTAATCACGTGGGAAAAATCGTCCCTCAAATGCATCCAGGAAGACACAGATTTATCGGAGTCATTGGAGGGTGAGGAAGTGGTAGCAATGGCTTTTCCTTAATCAAGTGTATGGTGGACTTCAGTCTTCAATCTCTTGCTAGAATGGGAGGATTCCACTGGTGAGTGGTTGGGGGTAGCTTGGACAATGGGGTTCAAAGGTGGAGGAGCAGGCAAAGACAACTTGGGCCAGCCACGATGTTCGAAGACTGTCAGGTGGACAATCTCTTGCCATCCATCATTTTCAGGGACCCCAGGTTGTAAGGAGACATGAGGAGGTATAGGGATACAGGGTGCTTGTGGGGCTTGGAAAGGAATCCTTTCAGTCCTAGGTCAGATTATTCCCTACCCAATCCATTCAAAGAATCCGGCATGAAACATTTGGCCAAGCTCTTCTGAATCAATGTCAAAATGTATAGACAACCTGGGCCTTCTTGGGCCTCAGTTCCAATTACCTCTACCTCTGTTTCCTTGGCCATGGCTTCCTAGCCTAAAGAAACTCATCATGCATGTGTAATCAATTAGAAAATAGTCCTTTTAAATAACCATGCATGACAACTCTTAAAAATATGAAATAAATTTGGCTCAAAATGTATCAGACTCATGCAATCCAATCCATACAAATTGTTTTACTGTTAATCAATGAGTAAGGGGGTGTAAAGGGGTTCAGGGATATGTAAGGGGTTTGTATTGAGTGAAAATATGATATAATGAAAGGGGAGAAGACATGGTCACTACTTAATGACAACAACAATCAACTATAATAAAACCAATAAAACCTCACTGTAATCCACACAAGATACTGCCACTTTCATCCATTTTAACACATAACTTCTCTTGACTGTAATCAATCTCAGAACATGGAGTGAAAAAAATGAATATGGGATATGTGAAGGGTTTGTAATTAGCAGAAAATGAGATAATGAGAGGGGAGGATAACGATTATTGTTCATGAAATTAATCAAGTGACCCATAAAACATTTTGGAGTAAGAATAGATGCACCAATCGACAATCAAGTGACCGAATAACAATTACTGTGTACTTAACTAGTTTATTGTCCATATTCAAATATCTAGCACAGTGCCATAAAAAAACATTAATTATTCCACACAACTGGTAAGAGGTTATGTTTCCTTCATTCACACACTCTGCATTTTATAACAATTTACGAACAGTACCCAATTCCAATCTGTAACCATCAAAATCAACCATTATCCGTGCATTCCTTCAATCCACAATAATACTCAAAAGTCATGTTTTCAAATTAACAATGAAGTCACTATTACTGCAATCAGGTCCATCATTTAAATGCAATGGCATTTGTTGAACACATATTACAGCAACCAAAAATAATCAAGACTGGAATGCCACACCCGAAATGACAATTAACATACAACCCACAATCACCATTTAGAGCCATCCCATGCACGGGGTATTTCACCCAGGAAATGTAGCTCTGCCATTGTAAAAGAAAAATAATTCAATGTGACTTGAAAGATGGGCCACCTATCCAACACGATTGTCATCAACAACATGCCTGTTTTTAACAAGTGATCGATTGCAATAAATAAACAAGCTTAAAAACTCTTGTGGGTGCCCCTGAGTGTGAAAACCAAACTATCCATACTACATACAGTGTGCAGCTAATAAAAGTCCATGGTGTAACATTTCCACTTAACATAATCAAAACACATAGTCACGATAATAACTCAACATATCATGTTGAGCTATCGATTTAATCACATTGTGATCGACCATGCTTTGCACACTCAGGCTTATTCAACCAACAACACAAGGATGCAGTGGATATACTTTCTACAGTCATCCATTTCAGTAGTCATTCGGCCTCAAAGAAAACCATAGTTACCATGACCATAAATTATTTGCAAACACACAATGGGACATGAACAACATCAAGCATTTCCACCAATGCTAGCTAAACATCCAAACAATCCTTAGTGAAAATACCAGTGGTTGTGTATCAACCAACCAATTCATCACTGTCGTAAAATCAATCGACCTAACAAGTTGTGACAACCATGCATACCCACGCATCCATTCAAATTGGGGTAGTGTCATTTTCCATTAAACAATACTGAGTTATTAACATAAGGAGAGCGACTATGTAACTTTTGTTGTGCAGATAACAAGCAGGGTTTACCAATGTTATAAATAGGCAATAACTAAATGCCAAACCAACACGACTACCATATCGTCAATTGGATGGGTCTGTACTAAAAAATAGTCGGCGATATACAACCATCCAACAATCAAGTGGTAAACTCAATAGGCCAAGTTGGTGTTCCATGTCAACCCTTAGATTTGTGGGGTTAAAGGTTTGCATTGTGACGAACACAAGAAAGCTAGAGCCAACTTTCTTCAATGGTGGAAAACCTTGATACCAACAGTGCATACACAGAAGGAACCACGAATTATTCGCAAATAGATAACAACTTCCGAGACATGAGGGATACCATAGAGGATCAGGGCTCCAACCCGACCGATAGTGATGCGTAACGCATGCAGGGTGTAACCTTGTGGCTCTTAAAACAACCATGGCACTGAGGTGATGACAAGGCCGAGTAAGAACAAGAGAGCCCATTTTGTGGCCTTTAGTGACGAAATCAACCATTTCCCAAATGAACAAAACACGAAGATGAAGAATTCCTTCAGCCATTAAACCCATAAAAACCATAGACTAGACAAGTGATGTGCATGCGTGGGGACACCCATCCAAGAAAACCAACAACAAAAACCTCCAACTAAGCCAGTAGTGGTAACAAAAAACTATCACCAGGAAGACCAATAACCTCTATGAAATCAAAAATATTACAGGTAGAACCATCCACTCTTCGTTCAAGAACTAAAATTTCACACAGTTGCAACGCTTAGGAAAAACACAAACCCATACACCTAAGACAGTAACCATTTCATAACCATAGGGAAGTCAATAATGGCCAAAAAAAGGACATACATGTTAGTTGAATTCCTTAAAATGAGAGTTGGTTGAGCGGTTCCACCCTGCTAAAATTTTGGAGAATATACACAACAGCAAGATCGAACAATAGCCCGACTAGGGTGGTGGCCAATGGGAAAAGTAAATGTGACGTGCAATAAATGCATGTCACCTCCACCCACACCTCATTAACTCAACATTACATGCCAACAAATTCTCCATTAACCATTAATCAAAACATGTATCGAAAACATCACCATATTAAAAGCCAATAGCACTACTTATGCCATAACATAATTCAAATCTCATATAATTCAACCATTTCCATAACCAATAGCACCATTAACTTTCCAAACGCGCCATCAACATTATATGCGTACTAACCATATAACCCAATCAAAATTTCATATCCATTTTCTTGCTAGCTAGGGTTTAACTATAATCACCAAGTATTTATGTGCATGTAGTATAGTTAGGATAGTTTTAAAATGTTCCATTGCAATTGTTTCTCATTTCTTTTAAGTTATTCACATGTGATATTGATGCAGGAGCATCGTAATCAACCCAGCGAAGCAAGCGCAAAAGCGGAGGACAGCTGGAAATGCACCAACGCACATTTTGAGAATGTTTGAATTTGAATGATAAAACATTTAATGTAATATCTAGGAGGATGTATTTGCATTTATGTTTGGAAGATTGTAACCAGATCTTGAGTGTTACTCTCATCTGTCGGATATGGAGGAATTTAATTGTATTAAATATAAAGTAGTTGTAGCTTTTAATTCAGATTAGATAGCTTGTAAGGTAGGAGGGAAAACTCTAAAGAAAAAAAAGCTCCCTCGCATGTATTGTAATATAGGCAGATTGTAATTGTAAGTTGTAGAGCAAGAGAGCAAGAGAGAGCATAGGAAGAACAAAGATTGTAGAAGATTGTTTAAGCATATAGTTGTTGCTATAGAACCCATGTACATAAACACGTGGATTAATATAAAAGAGCTTCAATCCAATTTCATGGTGTTGTGATGAACATTGTTTGCATCTATTGAATGGTATGTTTACAGTTTGTTTCTATTCTCTGTTATGCATTTTGTTTCAATGCTATGTATATGTATGCTCTTTATTTAATGTTGAATAAAAGAAGTTTGTGAGAAGAGAAATATAAGTTTCAATTGTTTCTCTTTCTAAGAACCCCTGCAAGGAGTGCAGTGAAGGTCTGCAAGGAGTGCATTGACAAGATTCTGAGGTTTACCTCAGAGAAGCTCAGGAGATATATCGTTGTTCTTATACCAGCAAGAGTGCAGAGAAACACAGAGTTGTGCAAGGTGTGCGCAGGCTAGCTCGAAGTCTTAGACTTACCAACCAAGGAGAAAGGTTGAAGAATTGTTGTTGTAGGGAAGTGCACAGAGTTGGAGGGTTTAAATAACCAGAGGTTACTGTGAATGCCGCAAGGAGTGTGTGCAAAGAGGCTTAATAAATCTTTGAGTTGTAGCAAAGAGGAAGCTCGGGAAGGATACAAAATTGAGAGAAGTTAAAGGAAGGACAAGGTTTGGAGTCACCTCACAGAAGTTAAGTTCAGAAGGAGAAAATGTTAAGTACTTGTGCAGCAGTCTTTGAAAATCTGCATGAATAGTTGAAATTCTTAGGGGAAGAATCACTGAAGTGTCATGGATCGTTAGATTTTGCAGACCAACGAAAAGGTTAAAGCTGAGAGTCCTTAAGTGCTCATAGCCTCAGAAAGGAGTAGTGGTTGTTGGATCTAGACCAACGAGAGTCGTTGATCTCACGCTGGAATTTCGTCGTTTCAGAATTCAGGGCCTGGAGGAGTTTGTGACTTGGAGTCGAGAGTTGCGAACTCTCGGTTCGTGAATTCCCGATAGAATCAGGACCGTCAGAATGCGAAAGTTCAGAACCGTTGATTTGTGGCAAGGAGTTATCATGATTTTGGCTATCGGACGAGGAGAGTTGTTGCACTGTAAATCGTTGATACGCGAAATCCTGAGGTGCCGAAATATTTGGGCCCTGGCTATGGTCGAAGGTCACATCAGGGAAAAGTTAAGGGAGGAGCCAAAGACCCGTTAACCCTTATCAAGGTTTTGGGGATTGAAAGAGTGAGAAGAGCCTACATCAGGAATCGCAACATCATGAAACTCGACACAACCCTTTCAAAATAAGATAATGGTCACATCGGTTGGTCACACGGGTAAGAGTTGACACTTAGTATTTGTTCGCACAGGCGTAACTTCTAATAAGGGCCTGTGGAAACACTTGTGTGTTAAAGATTCCTGCAGGGAATCAAAGAGTCAACTAGACTCAAAGGGGGGATTAAGAATGATCCTTAGACCGGGAGGTTGTGCAGAACCTGCTGAGGTGGGGGTGCTGCGTCAAGTGGTATCAAATCTCACAATCATTGTTTTTTGTAAGCGAGAGAAGACAAAAGGAAAGTTGTAAATTGAATTTTGTGTGGAATAGATTTGGACAATGCCGTCGAGAAGATGTCAAGAGAGACCTATGCTCGATCTAGCTGTGGAAAGGGAAATGAGAGGACTTCGTGCTCGATTAGATGCCATGGAGACAACACATAGATGAGATATTGATACAAGAGATGACAGTGAATCCAAAAGCGAAAATGAGGCTGGAGCTTGGGAAGAAGTTGTAGCCAAAGATGTTGCAGAAGAACATCTATTCAGAGCTATTGCAAGAATAGGGGCCAGAGAAAAAATGGACATCCCGATGTATGAAGGTAATTTAGACGTTGAGGAGCTGCTAGATTGGTGTAGAGCTCTAGATAAGTACTTCGACTATGAGGATGTCGAGGAAGATAAGAAAGTTAAACATGTTGTCAATAGACTTAAAGGGCATGAAGCACTGCGGTGGGATGAACTGCAGGCTGACAGGCGTTGCAAAGGCAAGCAAAAGATCAAAATTTGGGACAGAATGGTTGCCAAGAGGAAGGACGATTTTATACCCAGGGATTATCAAATTAATCTATTCCGGAGAATGCAAAATTTGAGATAGAAAGGGATGACAATGAAGGAATACATTGAGGAATTTTACCGACTCAATATTAGAGCAGGTTGTCACGAGAGTGATGGTGAAAAGGTCACCAAATACATGAATGGTCTGAGATATGACATTCAATGTGAAATGAGCATGGTGACAATTAGGAATGTAGAAGATGCTTATCAGAATGCTCTGAGGGCAGAAGAAAAATTGGCCTGAAAGCAAGGTCAAAGGTGCAGAGGTAGAAGTCAGAGCAAAGGAAAATATATTGCCCAAGAAAGAGTGCAGAAGCCCAAGGATGAAGAAAATATACCTCATGCTCACCCAGAAAGAGGAGGAAGTTCACAAGGAAGACAATATGCCAACATGAATACTTTTCCTCGAGCCAGAGGAAGAGGAAGAGGAAGAGGCAAAGGAGGTGAGATAAAATGTTTTTTCTGTGGAAAGATCATACACAAATCTTTTGAATGTCCTGATAGAAAGAGATATGGAGGAGGTGAAGCTCACATTTCATAAGAATAGAGGCAAAATGTTGAGTCAAAAGATGAAAAAGGCGGAATATCCTTAATGATGAGGAAAATTCTCTTGAAGCCAGAGAAAGAAGCGGAGAATCTAGTCCAAAGAAACAGTTTGTTTAGAACTTCTTGCAAGACCAAGGATAGGGTATGCAAGGTAATAGTAGACAGTGGAAGCACAAATAATCTAGTATCCACAGAAATGGTGGAGAAGCTAGAATTAGGGACAGTTTCACATCCGAGTCCATATAAAGTCTCATGGTTACAAAATGGACATCAGGGAACAGTCACTAAACAATGTTTAGTTGAATTTAAGATAAGGGGATACAGAGATGAAATCTTATGTGATGTTATTCCCATGGATGTCTGTCATATTTTGTTAGGTAGATCATGGCAATATGACATAAATGTTGTTCATGATGGGAGAAGGAACACATGCACCTTAGAGAAGAATGGTAGAATGCATATGTTGTTTCCAATTGAAGACAAGAAGGTGAACGAAGAGACAAGAAATACTATACTTCTCATGAGTGGGAAGGAACTTCTTGATGAAGTCAAGAAAGATGAAGAGATGCAGTTTGTTGTGGTAAGAAAACCTAGATTCATTTTGACCAGTACTTCGATAGATGATCTACCAGAGGAAATTCAGGAAATGTTGGAGAGTTTCGCTGATATAGTGGTGGATGATTTACCTTGTTCATTGTTGCCCATCAGGAGTATAAGCCATCACATTGACCTTATACCAGGGGCGAGTTTACCAAACAAAGCAGTGTAGAGATTGACACCACATGAGAATGAAGAAGTTAAGAAGAAATTCCAGGACTTGATGGACAAAGGATTGGTTAGAGAAAGCTTGAGTCCATGCGTTGTACCAATAGTGTTAATCCCAAAGAAGGATGGTGGATGGAGAATGTGTATAGAATCGAGAGATATAAACAAAATCACCATCAGGTACATATTTCCATTACCCAGGATGGATGACTTGATGGATTGCTTAAGTGGAGCAAATTTGTTTTCAAAAATTGATTTGAAAAACGGATATCATCAAATTAGAATGAGAGAAGGTGATGAATGGAAGACATCATTCAAGACGAATGAAGGGTTATATGAATGGATTGTCATGTTGTTTGACAAATGTGCCAAGTACTTTCATGAGATTGATGAACGAAGTCCTGAAAGATTTCATTGGTAATTTTGTAATTTTATATCTTGATGATATACTGATCTTCAACAAGACTGAGGAAGAACACCCGAGACACCTAACTCTAGTAATGAGGAGGTTGCAATGAGAGAAGTTGTTGATAAACTTGAAGAAGTCATCTTTCATGAAGAAAGAACTCATTTATTTGGGGTTCGTAATCTCTTCGAATGAGTTGAAGATGGATCATGAGAAGGTAAAAGCGATCAAAGATTGGTCATTGCCAAAGAATATCTTTGAAGTCAGAAGCTTCCATGGATTAGCCAGTTTTTACAGGAAGTTCATCAGAAATTTTAGTGGACTTTCTGCACCAATGATGGACACAGTCAAGAAAATACATAAATCTTTTCATTGGACAAAGGAAGCAGAGAAAAGTTTTAAATTGCTGAAAGAGAAGATAACTGAACAACCAGTTCTGGTTCTACCAGATTTCAGTAAAACATTTCAAGTGAGATGTGACGCAAGTGGATTTTCTATTGGAGTAGTCTTGAGTCAATACAACAGGCTGATTGCATACTTTAGTGAGAATTTGAATGATGCAAAGAAGAATTATTCCACGTATGATAAAGAATTTTATGAAATCATATAGACATTGAAGAAATGGAGACATTACTTGGTTCCGAAAGAGTTTGTCTTGTATAGCGATAATCATGCTTTACAATTCATAACTCGATAAGAGAAATTGAACTAGAAACATGCAAAATGGGTTGAATATATGCAGAACTTTACTTTTGTTATACAACACATTTCTGTAACTTCTAACAAGGTTGTTGATGCATTGAGCAGGAAATGTTTGATTCTGCGGGAGTTTCGTGTGAAGACCTTAGGCTTTGATAGCCTTAAGGATATGTACAGAGATGATCCAGATTTCAAAGATTCTTATGAAGGATGCGAGAGTCCCATCTTAAGAGACAAAAGCCAATGGATTGAATATATGGTTCAGGGTGGACTGTTATTCAAAGGAAATCAGTTGTGTATTTCGAAGAGTTCTATGAGGGAGAATATTCTAAAGGAGAAGCATAGTGGAGGATTGGTTGGACATTTCGGCCATGACAAAACATTCGTGCAACTAAATAGTTTATATTATTGGCCAGGGATGAGGAGATATGTCAAGAAGTTTGTCAACAAATGTAGAATTTGCCATCACGCAAAGGGAAAAAGACAGAATACAGGATTATATCAACCATTGTCGATACCAGAGAGGTCATGGGATGCGGTAAGCATGGATTTTGTGTTAGGACTGCTGAGGACACAAAGAGGTTGTGACTCCATATTTGTGGTAGTTGATCGATTTTCAAAAATGACACATTTTATTCAATGCCAGAAAACCAGTGATGTAACACACATTTGCAAATCTTCTTTTCAAAGAAGTTGTTCGACTTCATGGCTTACCCAAGAGTATTGTTTCAGACCGGGATACCAAATTTGTTGGTCATTTTTGGAGGACACTATGGAAGAAGTTAGGGACAAACTTATCTTTTAGCTCAACATATCACCCTCAGATGGATGGAAAAACTGAGGTAGTAAATCGAAGTTTAGGAGACTTGTTGAAAATTTTGGTAGTTGAACATCACAACCAGTGGGATCAGATTCTTCCACAAGCAGAATTTGCATATAAAAATTAACCGAATAGAAGCATAGGACAAAGCCCATTTTAGATAATGTATGGTATGTAACCGAGAGGAGTATCTGAATTGAAGGACTTAGAGAAGAATGAATTCAAAAGTGCTGGTGTTACACATCAAAAATACTTACTTTGATAGTGTCGCAAGTGTCATCATCACAAGGTCGCAAGTGTCGCATGTTGCTCACAAGTGTCGCAAATGTCAGGGAAGCATATTGCCATGATGCCTATGTCATGCCTATAAAGACATGAGAAAGACACTTGAAACACCTCAAACATTTGATTTGGAAGAGGAGAAATGAGTCAGCAAGCTCATAAACCTTTTGCCATCTGAAAGCACCTCAAAAACTGAGCTTTTGAAGGAGAGTGCTCCCCTATACCTCTTCTGGGAGCGTCGACGCTCCCCCTTACACTGTCTGGGAGCGTTATAAAGCTCCTCTGGCCCTTTTGAGGGAGCGCTATAGATTTTGAAAGTGTTGGCTCCCCCCTAAAGCCTACTAGGGAGCGCTACAACACTCTGATGGTCCTCTTGAGGGAGCGCTACCTATTCTGGGCAATAGTTAAGTTGTTGAGATGAATGGGGGAAGGATCCTTTCATTCTTGGAAGGCAGTTGGATTCGAATCCCTAGTCCAGCCATGATCTTAGGGAAGATCCTCAACTGAAGGAGGAAAATCCTCAACTTCCCCAAGGATATCTCAAGTGGTTAAAGCGTCTCCAAGGCTATATAAGAAAGCTTTCTAATGGTGAAAGGGGACTGGAAAAGGGAGAATCACACCAAACTCATGATCTCATAAGTGGTGCTGGAACAGATATATTTTGGAAGCAAGAGACCTATGATCTCATAGGGAGCAATCGGTGAAGGTTTCATCATTCAAATCGTGGATATTTTGAGCAAGGGGTAGACAAGGAGGACTTGGCAGAGCTGCTGCAATTCATCTATGGTTGTAAGCAATGTTTTGTCCTCATTAATATAATTTGATTGGCCTGTTTCTTTCTAGTTTGTGTTTGATCTTACATGAACTTATCGTTGATAGATAGATCTATTTTCAAGCTAATATCAATAGAGTAGGAAGTGGTCGTACTTTGTTTTTCTACAGGGCTCATCGAGGAGCAAAAGATTGGAGCTCAACTCGGAGCGTGCAGGGAGAAATGTCGATAAAGAGGTACTTCTGTTCTCCTTCCTCCTCATGCATTAGTTTGTATAGATCTGAAAGGAAGTCAGTGTCCATGTTAAGCACTTTCTGTCTTAGAGTTAAGAGTCTAGCTCTTTGAGGAGATCTACTTGTCCGCAGGGATATTTTTCTACAACAGAAACTGGCAACTCCACTGGGGATCGAATCAAAACTTTTGGTTTTGTATTTCCTCATAGGCCTTGTCTTACATTTTTTTTTCTTAGACCTTTTTCACCCCTTTATATCTGATTTCATTTGCTGATTGACTCTTCACTCCATCACACTCATCTTGATTGCAAAAATTCCATTGAAATTTTGGGTTTTTTGGACTTTTTTCTAAGATTTAGGACTCCAACGCTCCCCTGCCTTGTTAGTAGAGCGCCAGCGCTCCCTTAAGCTGCTATACAGAGATTTATAATGCCCTGGTGGCCCTTATACCAGAGCGCCAACCCTCTTTTGCCCAAAATCTCTTAAAAAATTGCAATTTTTGGAGGTCCAAACCCTGTTTTTTGACTTGTTGAGTTGTTTTGTGATTCAATCACTCTTCCCTTGACCTCTGACATCCTTCCTCCTGAGAATTAAACACCTTGTTGTTCAAATTTTATTCCTTTCTTCATTCTTTTTGAGTTTTTGTTGTTGAGAGCTTGAAATCAATCCCCTGCTTTCTTCTCTCCTATCCGACTGAATGAGAAACTCTAGTGAAGGACATTAGAAGTTTGTGACTCTTCTCATTTGGTTCTTTGAGGTCATCTGATCCAATCTTTTTCTCCTTCCTTTTGAGTTTTTGGTTTTATTTCTCTTGTTTGATTGCAAAAGGATGTGTTGTTTGTGCGAAATCTACATTTTCTTGTCTGAATCTCCTTGATCTGAAAGGGTAGTTGGCAGGACAAGTTTTTCATTGAATTGATCATCACTCGCATGAAAACGAAAAAATTACATCCTAATGATTAGTTTGCATATTAGTTTGCATTTCTGAAATGTTGTAGCATCATATTGGATTTGATTGAGAACAAAATCGATTGAGGGCATTCCTTATCAAGTGTTTGATAGTGAAAACAACTCTTCCTCTTTCCCTAAAATAGGTATTCATTGAAAAGAAACGATTGCTTATCATATTTCATGCATATTTTTGGGAATTGAGTCATCATTCCATCAGTTTCACTTTCATACACCCTCTGAGTAAACAACAACCATTAAAATCAACGCTTAACTAAAATTTATTAGAATTTTTACATCTTTGTTAGCAAACCTACATTAGTTTAAGGTGTAGGGATTTGGAATAGGTTGAAAGGATAACTTTCCAAAGCTATCAAACACACAATAGTATCTTGTGTTAAGGAGTGTTAAATTCCATTTGCAACATATTTTCCTGGGAAGCCCTTCTCACACAAGGGTCAAGCACGAGGTCGCATTGATATTGGCATAGTTACTCACCCTGCTTTGTTGATATCAGTGTAGAGATTGCACATATTACAGGGATCACTCAGAGGTATACCCACAATGATGAGTGGAAGCATTTTGAGTTGATTTCGGGCTAGATACCCTACCCTTGCGTGTGGATCGGACTGTCGACTATCCCCCCAGGCTTTATTGTTGTTGGTGGTAACCTTAGTGGCCTATCTTTCTAGGTTGTTACACAAGGTGACTGTGAAGGGGAAAGTCTTCACAATACCTGGAACAAACGTTGGTCAAACTCACTCAGGATCCTTGGAGGGTAAATCCACAATTACTGCGTGGAAGCTTGCACCAAGGTGTAAGTCCATTAAGCAGTTCACCAACGTAACTGATCCACCCGCTCTATCCCTGCCCCTTCCTATTTTGATCTCGCGACATTGGATTTCATCACCAACTAGTGGTTTCATCATAGG
>SNQJ01S0140571.1:0-35276 GCA_010110895.2 Picea sitchensis
GGAATTCTCAGGTCAAGGTTAAGGTGCTCGGAGGGAGGCTTCGGCCTATGGTTGGGTGACAAAGGTATCATCAATGGTAAAACGAGCACACCGTCTTCTATATTCTAACACTCTTGTGATCTAACTGCTCAGATCATATCACGAGTTCAGACCTCACGAGGTCTCAAACTCTTCCCTTTGACCTTCTCCATTAGCGAGTCAGTGAAATGATGATCTCTCGCCACGTATCCCTCTCAGTGGATAGCTAGGATCACTTCAGTTCCCAACTCCCTCGGTATTTACTCTTTTATTCACCTTCATTCTCCCGATGCCTGATCCTCTGATGTGTGTGGATCTCCACCACTTGTCACCCTGGATCCAATGGTCCAGAATGATTTCGCGATTTTTCCTTTCGTGAGTTTTCTCCTCTGCTCCTCGCAAATCTCCCGATGTCCGGTTCCACGAACACCCGGATATACTACCACCTGTCCCCCAACGATGGACGGTTTTGATGATTTCAGGACTTGGCAAAGTCCACCCTCCTGTTCACTATCGAAGAGTTTAACCCTCGTGCACCTTTCTCTGGATCCAACGGCTATTGGTCAACGCGTTCAGATCCTATGGTCCAGGTTTGATCTTCCTCCAACACTCTCTTCTGAGTGTCTAGACATGGATTTGATGGTCCATATTTTATCCTTTGCAACTGATCTACGACTACAAATGATCCTCCTCCTAATATTTGGCACTTTCTTCCCAGACTTGGAATATTTCGACATTTTGAAGGCTCAGCCTTAGATCTTTCTCCTACGAGCCTATAAATTTGGTTCTTGACCCCGTGCTTCCCTCTTGAGCTCTATCAATGAAACTCGACCTCAACTCTATGCACTCTTGCACTCTGTGTGCTATACTTCACACTACCCCTCCTGAGCCTTCGGGAATTGGAATAGGTTCGCTCCTTCGCACTCTCTGCGCTTGTCTCTCAGTCCACTTAATTGAACTGCTCTCGGCCTTCTGCACTCCTTGCAGAGATTCTGTGCACAATGGCGCTATTCCTCCTGAGCTTAACAAATCGAAACAAGTTCACCTCTACACACACTCCTTGCACTCTGACTAGCCTCCTGATGGCAACGTTACAACACTTCATCTGAGTGTTGGCCTGGTTCACTCCTTGCACAGGTCTTCCTCTAGAGTATTCAACAACTCTTCTTCCTCCTCGTTCTTCATCTGCTCGGACCTCGAAGGTATCTGTCTCTTCCGCTCAAGCACTCCTTGCTAATTCTTGCAGAGTATTTAATAAATCTATAAGTGTCTTCTCTGTAGACACTTCTCTTGTCTCTAAACTCGAAATAGAGTTCCTCTGGTGCACTCTTTTCACTCGCTTGATTCCCACCCAAAAGATCTCTACAAAATACTCAACGATTCTATTTTTTCTCTGTTCCCTCCTCTGCACAGTCTCCACCTCCAAGGTGTTTAGCAACGTGAGGATTTTCCCTTGAGTCTATGATTTCTCTGTTGTCCCCTCTTGGCACGTTCTTGCTCGAATTCCATAGAACTCATATGTGCACTCTTTGCACTATCTCACAGAGTCCTCAACACTCTGTCATGCAACCCCTTGCATGAAGCCACAAAGAACCTAGACTTGAAATTGAAAACTCACGGGAAACAGATTATTTCTATAACCTACAGATGGAATCTAACATACATCTACAACATATGCATATAAACACATAAAAGATGTTCATTCAAATACACATAAACACATAAAGATTCTCATGCAGGAACAACTTCTCTTTGTATTAATCTCAGAATGCCTGTTTATAAGTGTTTACAAAACCCCAGACTTCTACAAAGTCTCAGATCTCTCTCTCTTTTCTCTTCTCTATATCATATAACCTCTTTTCCTTATCAAAAAATAAGATACAAATATCTCTTTTACAAAAGAGGGTCTCCGCGAGCCTTTCCCTCCATCTACGTACTCTCATTAATTACAATGAATTACTATCAATGGTTGTCTAGTCTAGATCAGATCTAGATCTCCTCAACCTGTCAACCATTAAGGCGACCTCACCTCCGACCTGCACAAAGGCAACGACCTTGACTCTTCCATCTTTACACATTTAATTGTATTAAATACAATTTGAAATTTTAAAACGAGGGTTGGTGCCTCTTCCTCCATTGAATGCACACTTGATGTGCCATCTAGCTGGCGTGTTGTTGAGTTGGAGCGATGCTCCTGCATAAAAAAATCACAAATCTCTCATAAAAAATACATGTTGGACTGTGTAAAACTAATCTTGGAGACATTGAAACAAATGTAATTAAGGAGATATATTCAAGTGCCAACTATCGAGGGGGAATTTAATAAAAATAGAGTCTCGAGAGGAATGGAAAAAACACCATTACTTGGTTCTATATCATTTTTGATTACTTATTTCTCATGATATTCATTTTCATATCCAAATGATTCTTTTAAATTCAGGACAATAACAACTTCTTTCGGGATGACTAAATCATTAGAATTCCCCACACCTTCCATTTTTTCTCTAAAGATTGTTCAGGTACTTCTTTTAAAGTCATGGTAGTAGAAACTCCTTTAGGAGTGCCTAAATTATTGGAATTTTCCACACCTTCCACATTGTTCTTTAGATAGTGTTCATGTACTTCCTCATTCTTTTTCTTCATTATATATATATATATATATATATATATATATATATATATATTTTGTAAATCAACATCTATTTTAATATGAATAGAGTTTACAAAAGAGTATAGAACGATCAACTTCGTAGAGACCATGACATTCTCTAGGATGCAAAGACTTAAAAGACCAAAAATAATTCCCACCCCATAGGGGAAACCGAGATTTTATCATTTTAAAACATATCTTTTCTGATAGGATTCTAAAAGTCTGAGATGAAATCTAGGAAACTAAGAACCTAGGTAGCAAAACAAAATTATAAAAAAACAGAACGAGAAATCAGTTGTCCTTTGGAACCTGAGAGCCAGTGAGGTCCTCCATATTGCTTCTAGTTGTGTCTTTGGATTATTCTTCCTTTGCATAGTTTCTCTCAGGGGGGATGAAGTTTCCTCCATGGTAGTTTTCTATCCAGGTCATAACCTATGCTACATATCCAGTTTGAGTTTCAAGGGCTTCTTGTCTAGATTTCAGTTCTTTGAATTCTTTCTTCTTGGGGAGCATGCCCAAGGATACCAGAGTCTTGGTTTTCCAATACAGTTCTAAGGTCCTATAAAATTTTGAGTTATGGGTTTGAGAGAAACCCATATATAGAATCAGTCTACCAATATGAGCCTCAACATCCTCATTGTAGTGGAATTCCCTGAGAAGACAAAAATCCTCTTCCATCTCTGCCATTTTTACTTTGCTTGTCTCGGGGACGAATTATTCATAGGAAATGATCGCTTCCAATGAAACATGTGCAGCACGTGAAGGCATTGTTGAATACGGGTTGGAGGTTTGAGAAGAGTGAGGAGGGGGGGTCGATGACCATGAGGGGCCATGGGGAGGAGAACATAGACACGAGAAGAATCAACATCAAATAAGCTGCACGGGTGGTGGAGGAAGTGGGGAACTAGAGGGTGAATAATTAACCATCTTGATAACTCAACAAATCTGGGCCAAGGCTTCTCATTTATAGCCAAAATGGAGTCCCTCTCAGCCTTCAAAAGTTGGGTTTGGATGATCAAAATAGGTGAGCTCTTCATCATAACAGAAAGAGGGTTAAACTTTGTCGATATAACCAAGACGATTGCCATTTCTTGACTTGAGAGACAACAAGATTTTGAAGCAATCATGTGAGAGTGAGGTTGAAGTGGGGATTTCCTCATTGAATGTCATCTCTTGAATACCCTACAATGTTGCATCATGATAAGGTACCGTGATGTGACTGAAGTGTTGAGGAGAGTTATCATCTGAATGGGCGAGATATCGACACGTAGATAAATATGGAAACAAAAACAATAAGTTTTAACAATCTTTGTTTGAACATCATTGAGTTGATATAAATTGATAATTTTATGCAGTGTGCTTGGAAAATTGAACTTAACCCTCTTCATTTGAGTCTAATTTCTTAAAGAATATATGAGGGACATCTATGGCCCTATCTTCATCCCAATGTATGACCAACCTCATGCAATCACCTAAAATATCCTACTTGTAATGATTCATAATAGTCCTAAGGACAATCTAAATCAAGGTTTTGCATAGTCTCGGGGAAACATCTTGAATTTTTAAATTGTTCCGAGGAATATATACCTTTTCCCCACAAATTTTATTGCCCATATCAATCTTTTATAACTTGGGGGTTTTCTTGGATTTAAACATTGATTCCCCTCTACGTGGAATTCTTATTTCTCTAGAAACCAAATTAGGGTACAGATAAACCCTCTTCCCCAAAATTATCAATTCCATGTCCCTAGCATCACAATTAACGGTTACATCATCTATCTCTTGATTTTGAAAATTGAATTATGAAAAAACAAAATCATACACTTATGTTGTTCTTGGGATATTTAGCATACATGTTGACAAATGTTTTTTTTATCTCTCCATGCATCAACACACTCTTGAAATTTTTTCACTATGAATGAATCATCTTGGGAACCCCCTGTTTCAATTACTGCCATGGTAGATGGCCCCCTCTATTTCAACTGCAACCATGGTTGTCTTGGTACAAAGCTAAAATTGTGGACAACAAGCTTGTTCACTTCAATTATGTATATCCTCTCAATTAGCCAAGAATTGGTTTTGATTGTCCATGCCAAGGAATGCACACTCAAATGATTTTTTTTTAATGAATTTCAAGTATACAGGTTCATGAAGTGAATGTGATTATAAATACCCTATTCATATAAAGTACATATTTTTTTATAAAGTACTTTAGTTTTTATAAAGAACAATAAATTTTATAAAGTGATTTTTTTTTCCCATAAGATACACACACACCCAATCTAAAACATGAATAAGCAAGATATCCTACATGTATTTGAAATCAATCATAGGTGTGGGATACTTACAAGTACTTATAGTCCATATTTTAGGACTTGGGCATGCCTACTTTTCCCATGGGGTCTTCACTCCATGAAATTGTGACATAGCACGTTCATTTGTGGGATATTAAATAATACCCCTAATTTCACTAGATATTAATAAATACCTCCCAAGATCCTTTTGTTGGACCCTCCTCCCAATACATATTTCCAGTTAAAAAAAAAACAAACCTATTTTTACTAGATACCCCTTTTATACCTTCTAATATAAATAAACCCCCTCGTACCTTGCATCCCTCCCAATACCTACAATATATTGAATTTATTTTTCACAATTTTAAAACCCCCTTTATGAATGAACATAAGATATTAGTCAAAAAGGTGAAGCCCCTATGAATTTTCCCTATGATTGAATTTTTTAAGCTCTTGACAYGCATTCTCCTGAATTGTGGAAATAAGGACAATTTTGTTTCAAGCACAATAGAGYGTAGGAGTGGAGTCATGGCACAAGTTTGTTGGACAATTGGTTTTCATTGATGTCAATAAGTAGTGGATTGATTTCAATTGATGTGAYGGGTGTATTTGGAGAAGTCTCCAAAGTGGTCCCTTTATGGCATAACTCTAAGCATGGACCTCACATGAATTCATTTTGAAGAAGTCTACAGGAAACCCCTAATTATGGTTAAGGATCCCATAGTTGATCATGGAATTAGGTCWTGAAGGATAGATTAAATGAAGGTAACTCACTCATGGATGGATAATCCTCATCATGTTATTTCCGATGATAGGTGGTATGCCACGTAGTTCCTCATGGTTGAGGAGATATGACCTCTTGAATATGGAAGCCYCGAAGTATTGTTAATAAKCCCATAAATGGTTGAAACAAGAAGTTATTAGTTGAACCCAAAATGAGGAAAAATKTTAAAACAATTGTAAACAATAAGTTACAAGTCGACCCTAAAGTGAAGTAAAGAAGTCACTTAGAAAAATATAAATACACATCAAGAGCCTCTCATTTGTACACATAAGTTTATTAAATATCTCTCTAAGTGAGAAAGTGATTGTTATCTGAGGTAACCAGGGAGATCCGAGGTGAATTTCAGAGGGAATATGAAGTGAAGAAGGGATAAATTCCAAGGGAGGATGAAGTCTTGTGAGGATGTGTTCTAAAGTATGTTATTTACATGTCATCTTACCGTTTTTTCTATAATGTTATTTATAGAATGATTCAAATAGTGAAAATTGGATGATATTGAGAATATATATCAAGGTACCCGTGGTAGAAATTTTATCTTCTATTCCATTGTAGTTTTGGAGATACACTCTGTGGAAAATATTGTTTTTGGCTAGTCCCGAAACTAGTATCAAATAGGTGTTCCAGGTAAAACAGTCATACTGTCTTCATAGAGTATCTAAATTCCGTGAGAAAAAATGAATTAGATATATTAAATTACTTAGTATGATTCGTATTATTTTCATATCCAGATATCAATTATCCCACGCATGGCATGCTCTAAAAGGACACTCTCTAGAATAAGCCAGAATTCAACAAGGTTTGTCATTGTTGCTATAACACATTTTTTGGGATGTTCCAAGAAGTGAAACTTGGAGGAATTGCAAAGAGGATATTGAATGATATTTTGTAAAAGCTCCAGACCTTTATTCAATACTGGTATGAATTTATTCTTGTTGAAATTTAGGGTTTGTGACTAATCCAAAAAACTGGTCCCATGAGACTAAGGTAAATTTTGATGAAGATGTTATTCTCTTGTTGTTGAAGTTGAGGAAGGTATGCAGGTCTACGATAAAATACACCAGGTCTGTTACAAAGTTATATGTATGTTTTGAGGGTTACATGATTGATAATGGTATGGTACATTCTTGAGAGGCATGTCTTGTTGATGCATGGTACATCTCGGTGATGGTTTTGGTATCCATGTGAGTGGATCTGGGTACAGTTGGTTGATGATGGTATATCAGTGACATAGACAATGACATGTTGGATGATTGTTTGATCAACGGTGACATTGAAAGTATCAGTGGTAGTGACAATGAGTCTACGCTTATATTTTAGGGCGGTAGGATGAGGAAAGGATAGGTGGTTGTAGCCACCTTCTGGTTAGTGCCGAAGAAATCAGGGGGTTGTAGACTACTTCTGGTTGGAGCCAAAAAATTTAGGGAGTTGTATCTTCCTTCGGGTTGAATCCCGAGAATAGGGGGTTGTAGCCTCCTTCCAATTGTAGCTGGAAAATTGGGAAGTTGGTGCTTCCAATGAATGTATTCTTTTGAAATATAAGAAAATAATTTTGTGGTTTTCTCCCATTTGGGGTTCCATGTAAATTTTGGGGAACTTTGGATTTGATGTGATATTATTCATGTGATACTACTTATTATTATATTACTGATGATATATATTGAATGTTAAATATAAACTGTTGAACATTGTTGAAGAATATACATTGTGGTTAAAATTAATAAAAATGATCATATTGATTCACCCCCCCTCTCAGTATTCCAACAAATGGTATCATAGAAGATCCTTCAAGAATCATTTTAACCACTGGAAGGAGATCATGGAATACACTAAAATTGGAGCACCAGTATTTGATGGTTAGAATTAGGGATTATGTAGTATAAGGATGAAAACATTTTTACAAGCACAAAGATTTGATGTATGGAGAGAAATAGTAGATGGATACAAAGCACCAAACACTCCCCCAACATAAAAGGATGGAAAGAAACTCAAAGAAAACAACTCAAAGGCTAAATGTACTATTATAAATAGACTTGTTAATTCAGTATTTTTTAAGGCTATGCATTGCGATTCTGCAAAGGACCTCTGGGATAGGCTTCAAAATATTTATGAAGGAGATGCTAAAGTCAAGGGAGATAAAATCCAAACCTATAGAGCTAAGTTATAACAATTGAATATGAAGGAGGAAGAAGACATTGCATCCTACTTTCTACGAGTTGATGAAATAGCGAATACTATTAAAGGTCTGGGAGAAGAGATGAATGAACCAGTCATCATTCAAAAGGTACTAAGGTCTCTACCTATGAGATTTGATACAAATATTTCAACCCTAGAATAAATAACATCTCTATACACCTTGAGCATGGACGAGCTACATGGGATACTCACCGCCTATGAAATGAGAATAGAACAGGAGAGTCTAGTCAAAAAGGAAGAAACGTTCAAAGCATCCAATAAGACAAAGAAAAGGAGTAAGCAAAAGCTAAAGTCATATTGTAGTTGCAACAATGATTTAGAGGAAGATGAAGAAAAATAAAACTTCATAAGAAAGTAGCAAAGGGGAACCAATAAATACAAAGGTATATTTCCATTTAAATGTCTTAATTGTGGTGGTATTGGTCATTTTTCTTCTAAATTTCCCCATAATAATAAGGAAAGTGATGAAAAAGAAGACCCTAAGAAGAAAAATAAAAATCAAAAGTGTAGAAGAAACGGAAATAAATTCTTCAAGAAAAGTTTATGCACCAAGGAAGATAATTCTTCATCAGACAAGGATGAAGGAAATGACAATGATATAGAAAGAGTACTCTTCATGGAAGTAGAATATTCTGAAGAATATTCTGAAGAAGAAGGAGAATTCGGTCTCAGAGAAGAATTGATCAGTGCCTTAGAAGAGCTAAGGAATGAAATAAAGATGATCAAGTGACTCAAGGGAGAACTAAAGAGGAAATAAGGTTCTCTGAATTCCAACTCATAAGAGGTCGAGCATATGATCACAAAGTTAAAAATCCAGTTACAAGAAGACAAAATAATTAAAGAAGCACTTAGAAATCAATTGGAAGAGAAGGACAAGATGATTGAAGGCTTGGAATCAGAAATAGTCACTCAAAGAAAAGATATTCAGACAAAGGACATGTATAAGAAAAACACAAGAGTATTGGATGCGATCATTAGCAGTCAAAGGACATACTATGAAAAATCCATACTAGGATACAAAAAGACAAAGAAAGGATCGAGCTCGAAAACAAAAGAACAATAAGTAAAAAAAAAAAGTTGTGTAGAAATAGTCAGAGGCTCTCCTAAAAGGGAAGAAGGCAAGAATATCCAAGAAGAAAATTACAGAGACACTGCACCACCTAGAAGATTTAGTATTATGAATCAACATCAACAAGAAATGGAAAGACATCAAGAAGAAGAAGGATTCTGAAGAGAAACACCATTCACAATATCGCCCACCCCCATGTATCAAACTCTTTTTCTTGGTTTATGTTATTTATGCAATAACTTTGGGCACGAACTTGTGAATTGTAGAGACAATATCAAGAGAAGAAGAAACTATGAAGGATACAAAAGAAATTCTTATCCAAGAATACCTCATGGATCATAAAGAACAAACTACAACAGATTTGAATCTTTGAGTAATGAAGTAGAAAGCTACAAATGAAACAATTTTAGTCACATGGCCAAAGATTGCAAACTGAGTATTCCTCCAAGGGAACCAAATCATAATATTAATGGTCATAAGCAAGAACCATAAAGGATATGGGAAAGGAAGCATGATCAATTCAAAATTGAAGAATGCATGCTTGCTCTGCAATCCCAACACAAGAAACGTTGATGGTATGTTGACAGTGGTTTCTCAAAGCACATGATAGGTGATAATAACATATTTCTAACTTTGAAAAAAGAAAGATATGGACCAGTTTCATTTTGCAATGACAACTCATGCAAAATCATAGGAAAGGGTACACTCAAGCTTTGAAGCAAGGATGCCAAGGAATACAATTTTCTACTGGTCGAAGACATGAAGCAGAATCTACTAAGCGTATGTCAAATGTGATGCAGGAGCATCTACATCAACATTAAAAGGAGGACAGGTTGGAGAGAAGCACATCAATCAATGCATTTATGGAGATGATTTGGACTACACAAAGGAGAACGCACCTTTTTGAATTTGAATTTAATGAAAATAAATGTATTAATGTATGGAGGCTAAGACCATCCCCAAAATATCCTTTCAGATTGTAATCTCTTTAATGTATAGATGTATTGTACATATCTTGAGCTTGGCTCTGATATGTTTTGTAAATGATCATTAATGTGATAGGAGAGAAATAGGTAGGAAGGAGGGAAGRCTCGAGAAGCCCCTTCATGTATATAATTTATTTTCTTGTTCATTAGTGAGGGTTTTTAAAAACCACAAAAGCTATTGTTGCTCATTTGTGAAAGTTAGTTGTTGCTTATTTACGATAGTTATCATTCTTGAGATAAAGAGAGAGTTGTTGTTGTTGTTGTGTGAGACAATGATAACTGTATAAGTTTGTTGAAGGAGCAGTGGAAAACTTCCTACATGTATGTGTATTTTATCACTTGAATGAATAGAACAATGAAGCTTTGACCCAAATGTTTGGTGTTGTTGCTACCGTGTTTTATCTGAATGAATAGTAGATTTTTTGTTCATTTGAATTATATGTTTATACTTGTTATTTTGTTGGTTAATGTATTTTGTAGTTAAATACATGAATCTATAGGGTTAGAATAAGTTTCAATTGTTTCTCTTCTGAGAGCTCATGCAAGGAGTGCACATTGTCCATAAGGGGTGTGTTGATAGAGTTAAGTTTAACTTAGATAATCTCAAGAGAGATAACATTGAATCCTTGATAGTAGTAGTGCAGAGAAATAATCAAGCCACACAAGGAGTGTGCAGGTTGAGATGTTCTCAGATTATTTATGAAGAGGAGAGCAATCAATGGTTGTAGAGTTCTAAGGTCGCAAGGTGTGTGCCCAAGGATTTAAAACATTGGAGAACAGAAGCTCAGGAGAGATAACAACCTGAGTCTTCATGGAGAAAAGACTTAGAAAATTTCCTAAGTCTGAACGTTTTCCTATTCGAAAGAAGTGAAAAAGGAGAGGCAAAGGTCTCATATACCTCTAGGAATTAAGCTTAGGAGGGATAGGTGCCATCAACATCAAGTGAGGGACTTTGGAAGTTCCCAAGTCCCAACACTTTACAACGCAAAAGGAGCACACAAAGGACAGACAAAGGTTTCATATACCTCAGAAACTTAAGCTCAAGAGGGCCAGTGATTGTGATCCCTTGAAGGGAAGAGTTTCAAGAAATCGACGGTGGATATCTAGCTGGAGATCATGAGAGAGATAAAAAATGTCTAATATGGGGAAGCTGCTCGAAGGATAACCCATAGGACCTTCGGTACTTCATGTATTTGGGGGTTAGAAGGGTGTACAAGGTGTGGGATCACCGAATTCCCAGAGGAGCAAAGTGAACAGTGATCGTCAGATCTTGTGGGGCCATGTGTCACACAATATTGCATTTCAATGATAGATAAAAGGGAGAGAAAGAGGGAGTGCCAAAGTGGTAAGAGGCGAGAAGGTTGAAGCTCCTCCAACCGTCGATTTTCCATGGAAATGCGTCAATATATCTTCCTGTTTAGAGGTCTAACGCTCTGAGAGTTTGAAGGAAAACGTTGGTTTCCAAAAGCTCCGAAGCCCAAAGGATGAGCACCTTTTGGGTTAAGCCCTAGGTCACCGCCCGTGGTCATATGAGGAAAAGGGGCTTAGGGGAAGGAATATTATGCCTGCAATTTAAAATTGAAAAGGAAAATCACCAGGAAAGCGTCTGTGGATTTCAAGGAACCTGCACAGAGAACTAATAAGGGCTCGTGTAAAACTAAATTGGGGATTTATATAATCCCTAAGATCCAATCCGACTCAGATTTGATCGATCCTTGACTGGGAGGTCATGCAGATCCTAAGAGAGGTAGGGGATTTGTATCAAGTGGTATCAAAGCCATAATTTAAGCTCTGTGTGAATAAATATTAGCGCCATGCCGACAAGAAGATGCAGGGACATACCTGTAGCGAATCCAACAATGGAGGAGGAAATGAGAAGAATCTCTGTAGGGCTATATGCCATGGAAACTACACAAAGAAGAGGACCATATGTAGGTGAAATTAGTGTGGCCGAAAGTGAATAAATGGAAGATGAAGGAGTTTCAAGAGAAGATGTCGCAGAAGAACATTTGCTGAGGGCAGTTGTAAAAATGGTAGCCAGAGAAAAAATGGAAATCCCAATGTATGAAGGTAATTTGGATGTGGAAGAGTTGTTGGACTGGATAAGAGCAATGGACAAATACTTAGACTATGAGGAGGTCAATGATGAGAAGAAGGTTAAAAATGTAGTCATAATATTAAAAGGACATGCAACACTGTGGTGGGATGAACTACAGGTTGATAGAAGAGAGAAAAGACAAACAAAAAATTAAAAGCTGGGACAGAATGGTATCGAATCTAAGGGATAAATTCATACCCAAAGGATATCAAATAAATCTATTCAAGAGGTTGTAGAACATGCAACATAAGGGTTTGATAGTAAGAGAGTACACATAAGAGTTCTATAGGTTGAACATTAGATTTGGACATCGTGAAAACGATGAGGAGAAGGTTTCCAAATACATTAATGGCCTGAGATATGAAATCCAGGATGAAATCAACATGGTGACTATGACAACAATTGAAGATTCTTATCAGGATTCCCTAAAAGCAGCAGAGAATTTGGCCAGGAATAAAATCCAACAAGGCAAAGGAAAAATCCCACACAGAGGTAAGGGAATTGTCCATGACAAGACTCAGAAGCCCAAAGCTGAGAATAGAAAGTTTCACAAACATACAGAGAGAGGAGGAAGTTCCCAAGGGAGACAATATGGTGGCAGAAACTCTTTTCCTCGAGGAAGAGGAAGAGGCAGAGGAGGAGAGGTGAAGTTCTATGCCCATGGAAAGACATGACATATGTCTTGGGAATGCCTCAAGAAAAATAAATAAGGAGGAGAAGCTCACATTTTTGAAGCACAGAAAAGGAATGTTGAAGCAAAATCTATTGAAGATGGAAAATCCCTCATGATGAGAAAAATTCTCTTGAAACTAGAGAATGAGGTGGAAGCACCAGTACAGAGAAACAATATGTTTAGGACTACTTTCAAGACCAATGCCAGAGTTTTCAAGGTGATTATAGACAATGTAAGCACTGATAATTTAGTATCCACAAAGATGGTGGAAAAACTAGAGCTAGAGACTACTGCACATCCAAATCCATATAAAGTATCATGGCTACAAAAAGGACACTAGGTAATGGTAAGTAAACAATGCCAAGTTGAATTTAAAATAGGAGGATACAAAGATGAAATATTATGTGATGTAATTCCCATGGATGTTTTCCATGTTTTGTTGGGTAGACCATGGAAGTTTGACAGAAATTTCATACATGATGGGAGGAGAAATACTTACACCCTAGAAAATAATGATCGAACACACATGTTTCTTCCAATAGAGGATAAGAAAGTGAAGGATGAAACCAACACAAGACTACTTCTGATGAGTGGGAAGGATCTCTTGAATGAAGTCAAGAAAGAACAAGACATGCAGTTTGTTGTAGTGAGAAATACCATAGTCATCCTTACAAGCACTATTGCGGATTATCTGCCTGAAGAAATTCAGGAACTGCTAGATAATTTTGTTGACATAGTAGTGGATGAGTTACCTTGATCATTTCCACCCATTAGGAGCATCAATTATCACATTCATCTTATTCTAGGAGAAAGATTTACAAACAAAGAAACATATAGATTGACACCTCAAGAGAATGAAGAGGTCAAGAATCAGGTCCTAGATCTATTAGAAAAAAGTTTGGTAAGAGAGAGATTAAGCCCATGTGTAGTACCAACTATATTGAGTCATAAGAAGATGGAGGATGGAGAATGTGCACAGATTTCAGAGCCATCAACAATATCACTATCAGGTACATATTTGCTTTACCCATGATGGATGATTTGATGGATTGCTTGAGTGGAGCAAGTTATTTTTCAAAGATAGATCTAAAAATTGGTTATCATCAGATAAGAATGAGAGAAGGGGATGAATGGAAAACAACATTCAAAACAAATGAAGGGTTGTATGAGTGGCTTGTTATTCCATTTTTCTTAACAAATTCCCCAAGAACATTTATGAGGTTGATGAATGAAGTAATCAAAGAATTCATATGTAAATTTGTCATTGTATATATGGATGATATACTAGTCTTCAGTAAAACTGAGGAGGAACATTTGAGACACTTGACATTAGTGATGAGGAGGTTGAAGCAAGAGAAGTTGCTGATAAATTTAAAGAAGTCATCCTTTATGAAGACAAAACTCATATATTTTGGTTCTCTGATCTCTTCCAATGATCTGAAGATGGATCCAGAAAAGGTGAGAGCTATCAAATATTGGCCATCACTAAGGAGTATATTCGAGGTAAGGAGTTTCCATGGATTAGCAAGTTTCCATAGGAAATTCATTATAAATTTCAGTGGTATATGTGCACCAATATTAGACACTGTGAAGAAGAGACAAAAATATTTTAAGTGGACAGAAGAGGCTGAGAAGAGCTTCAGGATATTGAAGGATAAGATCACAGAACAACCAATTCTAGTTTTGCTAGATTTTGGAAAGACATTTCAAGCAAGATGTGATGCTAGTGGAGTAGCAATTGGAGCAGTCTTAAGTCAAGATAATAGAACTTTTTCATATTTCAGTGATAAGTTGAATGATACCAAGAAGAAATACTCCACATATGATAAAGAGTTTTATGCAGTGATTCAAGCCTTAAATAAATGGAGGCATTATCGTATTCCTAAAGAGTTTGTGATGTACAGTGATAATCAATCTCTACAGTTCATTGCCACATAGGAGAAGTTGAATTAGAGGCATGCAAAGTGGGTTGAATTTATGCAAAAATTCACTTTTTTATCAAGCATATTTCTGGTAGTGCAAACAATGTTGCAGATGTTTTGAGTAGGAGGTGTTTGATTATTCAAGAATTCAAAGTGGATACCTTGGGGTTTGAACACCTTAAGGAAATGTATGGTGATGATGCAGATTTCAAAGAAGCTTATGAAGCCTATTCAAATCCTTTTCTAAGGGATAGGATCCCATGGATGGAATATTTGATTCACGATGGACTGTTGTTCAAGGGAAGCAAGCTGTGCATACCAAAATGCTCAATGAGAGACAATATGCAGAAATACAAACATAGTGGAGGCCTAGAAGGACATTTTGGCCATGATGAAACCTTCATACAATTTAGTAGTTCATACTATTGGCCAGGTATGAGATCTTAAGTGAAGAAAGTTGTGAACAAGTGTAGAATTTGCCAATATGCAAAAGGAAGACAACAAAACACTGGTCTTTATCATACATTTCCTATTCCAAATGGGCCTTGTGATGCTATCAACATGGATTTTGTGTTGGGATTACCGAGAACCCAGAGGGGGAGTTATTCCATATTTGTGGTAGTTGACATATTTTCCAAAATGGCACACTTTATATCATTCTAGAAGACAATGATGCTACACACATAGCCAGTATATTTTTCAAAGAAGTTGTGAGACTACATGGATTTCCCAGGAGCATTGTTTCAGACAGGGACACCAAATTTGTTGGTCATTTCTGGAGAATGTTGTGGAATAAATTGGGGACAGATTTGTCTTTCAGTTCAACATATCACCCTTAGACAGAGGGATAGACTGAGGTGGTAAGAACAAGTTTGGGGAATTTTCTAAAGAGCTTAGTCACCAAGCACCACAGTTAGTGGGATACGATTCTGCCACAAGAAAAATTTGCATAGAATGATTCACCAAACAGGAGCACTGGGAGAAGTACATTCTAGATTTTGTATGGAATGCACCCAAGAGGTATATCAGAGTTGAGATATTTGGGACAAAATGAGTTTATAAGTACGGGAGCTAAATATTTTTCTACAAAGATGCAGAAACTTCATGACTAGATCAAGGAGCAGTTGCAAGACAACAACAAGAAATTCAAAGACAAAGTTGATCAACATAGGAGAGAGCTTCAATTTGAAGTTGGAGATAAGGTTTTAGCTCATCTGAGAAAGGAAAGGTTCCCAAGGGGAACATATAACAAACTAAAAATGAAACATATAGGACCATGCAAGATCCTTAGAAAGCTGTGAGACAATGTAGGCATATCACCTATTTTTAATGTTGGAGGCCTGTATCCTTATAGGGAAGATGAAATAGGAGGATCAAATGATCAGAAGGAAATCATATGGGAGAAACAAATGCCTGTAGCAGAGAATCCATAGATGGATAAAATCATAGATCAAAGAATTAACAAGAGGACGAGAGGAAAAAATTATTTTGAATACCTTGTGAAGTGGAAAGGCCATCCAGAAGAAGATGAAAGTTGGGTAAGTGAAGCAGACATTTTGATGCAAGGGAAGACAGTGCAGGAGCTCATGGACAAGAGTCCATGAATTTTTGGCCAGAGGAGTATGATGCAGAAGCATCTACATCAGCATTAAAAGGAGGACAGGGTGGAGAGCAACACATAAACCAACACATTTATGGATCTTATTTGGAATACACAAAGGATAACACACCTTTTTGAATTTGAATTTAATGAAAATAAATGTAATTAATGCATGGAGGATAAGGCCATCCCAAAAGATCCTTTCGTATTTTAATCTCTTTAATGTATAGATGTATTGTACAGATCTCAAGCTTGGATCTAATCTATTTGGTAAATTCTCATTATTGTGATAGGATAGTAGTAGGTAGGAAGGAGGGAAGGCTCAAGAATCCGCTTCCTGTATATAATTTGTTTTCTTGTTCATTAGTGAGGGTTGTTAAAAACCACGTAAGTTGTTGTTGCTCATTTGTGAAAGTTAGTTGTTGCTTATTTGCGATAGTTATCCTTCCTGAGAGAAAGAGAGAGTTGTTGTTGTTGCTGTGTGAGACAATGTGCATTGCATAAGTTTGTTGAAGGAGCAATGGAGAACTTCCTGCATGTATGTATATTTTATCACTTGACTGAATAGAACAATGAATCTTTGACTCTATTTTATCTGAATGAATGGTAGGTTTTATTTTCATTTAAATTCTATGTTTATACTCATTCTTGTTCTTGTGAATGTATTTTGTGGTTAAATACATGAATCTATAGGGTTATAATAAGTTTCAATTGTTTCTCTTCTGAGAGCTCGTGCAAGGAGTGCACATGGTCTGCAAGGAGTGCATTGACAGAGTTAAGTTTAACTCAGAGAATCTATGGAGAGATAACGTTGAATCCTTGATATTAGTAGTAAAGAGAAAGCACTAATCCACACAAGGAGTGCACATGCCAAGTTTTTCTTAGATTCTTTATGAAGAGGAGAGAAATCAATGGTTATAGAGTTCTAAGGTTGCAAGGTGTGCTCCCAAGGATTTAAAACCTTGGAGAACACAAGCTCAAGAGAGATAGAAACTCGAGTCTTTGAGGAGAAAAGAATTAGAAAATTTCCTAAGTTTGAACATTTTCATGTTCGAAAGAAGTGCACAAAGGAGAGGAAAAGGTTTCATATACCTCTGGGACTTAAGGTCACAAGGGATAACTACCATCAACATGAAGGGAGGAACTTTGGAATTTACCAATTCCCAACACTTTACAACGTAGAAGGAGCACACAAAGGGAAGATAGAGGTTTCATATACCTCGAAAACTTAAACTCAGGAGGGCCAGTGACCGTGATCCCTTGAAGGGAAGAGTTTCAAGAAATTGATTGTGGAGATCTAGCTGGAGATGACCAGAGAGATGACAACCGTCATAGATGGGGAATTTTCTCAAAGGATAACCCATAGGACCTTTGGTACTTTGTGTATTTGAGGATTATAAGGGTGTAAAAGGTGTGGGATCACCGAAGTCTCGGAGGAGTGAAGTGAATAGTGACGGCCAGATCTCGCGGGGCCACACATCATGTGATATTTCATTTCAACAATAGAGCAAAGGGAGAGAAAGAGGGAATGTTAAAGTGGTTGGAGGCCTAAAGGCCAAAACTATGCCAATCATCAATCTGCCATGGAAATGCATCAATAGATCCTCATGTTCAGAGGTCTAACACTCTAGGAGGTTGAAGGAAAATGTTGGTTTCCAAAATATCCAAATCCTAAAGGCCAAGTGCCTTTTGGGTTAATCCCTAGGTCACCACCCATGGTCATATGAGGAAAAGGGGGTTATCAGAAGGGATTTAATGCCTGTAATTTAAAATTCAAAAGGAAAAGCACCAGGAAAGCATCTGTGGGTTTCAAAGAACCTGCACAAAGAACTAATAGGGGCCTGTGTAAAACTAAATTGGGGCTCCGTAGAATCCCTAAGAGCCAATCCAAATCATAGTTGATCGATTATTGACCAAGAGGTTGCGTAGACCCTGGGAGAGGTAGGGGATTTGCGTCAAAATGTGTGATCATGGACACAAACTTGTGTTTGAATAAGAGAAATGTGACATAAGGAAAGCAAGATCAGACAAATTGGTGGCTACAACTAAAATAACTCCAAGCAACATATATGTACTAAATTAAATTGGAATGGAATGATGTTTCCTATGAAAGGATGATGAAATTTGGATTTGGCATAGAAGAATTGGTCACATAAATTTTGATAATATTGTAAAAATTAGAAGAAGGGAAGAAGTAGGAGAGATGACCGAGATATCGAAGCCAAAAAAACTCTATGCAAGAATTGTTTACAGGAAAAACAAACCAGGACCAAATTCAAATCAAAGGAATACTCCACAAAAAAACCACTAGAGATTGTACATACAAATATGTGTGGACCAACAAGAACAAATGGATTGAATGGATAACTATACTTTATGCTACTAGTTGATGACTACACATGGATGAGTGCAATTTTCTTTCTCAAGAAGAAGTTAGAGGCATTTGAACACTTCAAGATATACAAGGAAATGGTCAAAACTGAAACATAATAAAAAATCAAGTGTTTGAAATCAAACAATGGAGGAGAGTTTACATCAAAGTAATTCATAGATTTCTATAGTGAATATGGGATAAAGAGAAAGTTCTCAGTAGCCAGGACACCTCATCAAAATGGAGTTGTTAAAATGAAGAAAAAAATTGTGCAGGAGATGGTTATAACCATGTTGAAAGACTCCAAGTTGAAAGACGTCTCTTGGGTACAAGCAGTACATATAAAATTTCATATCTAGAATAGTGGAATGATCATAAATAACAATGATAAGACCCCCTACGATAATTGGAAATGAAGACCAACAAATGTGAATCATTTCAGAGTGTTTGGAAGCAAATGTTATATCAAGAGAGAATATGGCAAGATTGGAAAATTTTCCTCTCGAGTTGATAAAGGGATACTGGTTGGGTACTCAAGAAAAAGAAAAGCATACACATGTTTCAATTTAAGAATCAACAAAATAATGGAAAACATCAATGTGATGATTGATGAGATATATGAACAAAAGATAAAAGAAAGAAGCAAAGATTCAATGGAATATGATCACAAAGAAGATTTGAAATAAGAAGAAATAGATGAAGAATTAGATGAAGAAGAAGAGAATCTAGAATTAGAGCAAGAACAAAAAGATATTCAGGTACCTCCAAAAACACCTAGCAAATGAGTGAAGAAAAATCATCGTCAAGAAAAGATAATTTGAAATAAAGCTACAAGAGTTGAAAATCGAAGAAAAATACGTTCACCAGAACAACAACACCTAGCACTTTTATCCAAAATTGAGCCAATAAGTTTTGAAGAATCCAACAAGGATGAATATTGTATCAAATATATAGATGAAGAGTTAGATAAGATATAGAATAATGACACTTGGAAACTGGTTCCAAGGCCGAAGAACAAGAATGTGATCGGTACAAAGTGGGTCTTTAGAAACAAATTGAACAAGGATGGGTAGGTTACCAAGAACAAAGAAAGATTGGTATGTAAAGGATACGCTCAGGTTGAAGGTATATATTTTGAAGAGACCTTTGCCCCAGTTGCTAGAATGGAAGAAATAGGGTTGATTCTAGCTTATGCATGTTTCAAAAATATCAAAGTGTGTCAGATGGATGTAAATCCGGCCTTCCTAAATGGAGAATTAGAATAAGAAGTATACATCGAGTAGCTAGAAGGATTTCAACTATCAGAAAAGGAAAAATATGTTTGCAGGTTGAAGAAGGAAATATATGGTATAGCATAATATTCAACACTAGACATATACTTACAACAGCAAGGGTTCAGAAAAGGAAATGCATTCAACAATCTATACAAAAAGGTAAATCAAAATAGTATCATGTTAATTGAAGTTTATGTTGATGATATTATTTTTGGAAGTGATGATGACATGATGAGTTAGAAATTTAACAAAGACATGCAAAATGAGTTCGAGATGTCATTACTTGGAGAGTTGTCTTTTTTTTTTTCCGGACTATAGATATGTCAGCGAAATGAAGGTATCTTAATATCTCACACCAGCTACATCAGAAAAATGCTAAAAAGGTTTGGAATGGAAGATTGCAAAACCAGTCATTACTCCTATGTAGACCGGTTGCAAGTTAAGTAAGGAAGATGAATCTAAAGATAAAGACCAGAGACTATATAGATTGGTGATTGTCAACTTAGTGTATGTGACATCTTCTAGACCAGTTAATGAGTGTATGTGACATCTTCTAGACCAGATGTGATGCAGGCAGTTGGAAAAGTTGTAAGGTTTCAAGCAACAAAAAAGGAATCAAATTTTATGGCAGTGAAGAGGATATTTAGATATCTAAAAGGTACATAAGAGTTTGGTTTATGGTATCCAAAAGGTAATGATTTATCTATTTTTTCCTGCATAGATGTTGATTGGGAAGGTAACATTAATGATAGAAGAATTACAAGTGGAGAATATTTCTACTTTGGTGAGTTCATGGTATCATGGTTAAGCAAGAAACAATCATCAATATATTTGTCTACAATAGAAACATAGTATATTGCAGCACCAACATGTTGTACTCAAGTTCTATGGATGAAACAAAATTTGAAGGATATATGATGAATATGATGAGCCCATTCTGATATTTTGTGATAACACCAATGCCATAAGTATCTCAAAGAATCCATTGATGCATTCCAAGACGAAACACATTTCGATCAAGTTTCACTTTCTACGAGAACAGGGTGTACAGAAGAACATCAGGGTCGAGTATGTTGGGATAAAATAGCATATTGCATATATCTTCACCAATCCCCTTCCAAGGGAGGCCTTTGAGTATCTTCGAGAGAAACTTGGAGTAGTTTTTACCCCACAATGATTTTTGAATGCTTTTCATATGTATCATGGATTTACAAGAGGAGGCACCACACAGAGTAAAAGGATAGTTCAAATAGGGGGAGCATCCCAAAGGATAGTTTATATAGGGGGAACATCGCCAAGGAGGATTACCCTTTTCCATTGATGCCAAAAGGGGAGACAAAGAACATATGCATGGAAACAGAGAGAAAGAACAAATTCATAGATATAGGGGGAGCAATGGTCACAGGGGGAGCATGAGTGTGCCCATGCCATCGATGTTTCCATCAATGCCAAAGGGGGAGATTGTTGGAAAATTGGTTGTCATTGATTTTAATGAGTAGTGGATTGATGCCAAATGATGTGATGGGTGTATTTGGAGAAGTCTCCAAAGTGGTCCCCTTATGACATAACTCTCAGCATGGCTCTCACAGGAAGATGCTTTGAAAAAGTATACAAGAAACCACTAAGTATGGTTAAGGATATTGTAGTTGATCATGGAATTAGGCCATGAATTATGGAGTAAATGAGGGTAACTCACTCATGGATGGATAGTCCTCATCATGTTATTTATGATGATAGTTGGCATTCCACGTAGTTCCTCATGGTTGAGGAGATATTCCCTCTTGAAGATGGAATCCCCAAAGTATGGTTAAGAAGCCCCAAAGTATGGTTAAGAATCTCGTAAATGGTTGCAAAAAGAAGTTATTAGTTGACCCCCAAAAGAGGAAAAATGGTAAAATAGTTGTAAACAAGAAGTCACAAGTCATCCGTAAAGTTAAGTAAACAAGTCACTTAGAAAAATATAAATACACATCAAGAGCCTCTCATTTGTACACATAAGTTTATTAAATATCTATCTAAGCGAGAAAATAATTGTTATCTGAGATAAAAAATGAGATATGAGGTGAATTTTAGAGAGAATATGAAGTGAAGAAGGGAAAAATTCCAAGGGAGGATGAAGTCTTGTGAGGATGTGTTCTAAGGTATGTTATTTATAGGTCATCTTAGAATTTTCGCTATAACTTTATTTATAGAATTATTTATATAGAAAACCTTGGAGGATATTGAACAAAAATATCAAGGTACCTATGGTAACTTCTGGGTCATTGTATGTTTGGAGATACAGTTTGTGGAAAATAGGGTTTTTGGCTAGTCCTGAAACTACTCTCAAAGAGGTGTTCCAGGTAAAACAATCATAACTTATTCATAGAGTATCCAAATTCTATGAGACCAAATGAATTGGATATATTACAGTCTGTATTATGTTTTGTATGATTTTTATATCCATTTATCCAATATTCCATACATGGAATTCTCTACAAGATCACTCTCTAGAATAAGCCAGAATTCAACAAGGTATGCCATTTTTGATATAACTCCTTTTCTGGGATGTTCCAAGTAGTGAAACTTGGAGGAATTGCAGACAATAATTGAGTAATATTGGGTAAAAGTTTCAAACCTTTATTTAGTACAGGTATGAAGTTATGTTTGTTGAAATTTAGGGTTTATGACTAATCTAAAAAACTACTCCCATGAAATTAAGGTAAAGTTTGATGAAGATGCTATTCTCTTGTTGCTAAAGTTGAGGAAGGTTTGCAGGTCTGATATCACATACAACAGGTTTGTTTTAGATTTACAGGTATGTTTATATGTATGTTTTTAGGGTTACATGATTGATGATGGTATGGTACATGTTTGAGAGGCATTTCTTGTTGATGCATGGTACATCTTGGGGATGGTTTTGGTATCCTTGTGAGTGGATATGGGTATAGTTGGTTGGTGAGGGTATATTTGTGACAGAGATAGTGATAGGTTGGATGATTGGTTGATCATCAATGACAATGACAATATCAGTGGTAGTGACAATGAGTCTACACTTATATTTCAGGGCAACATGATGGGACAAGGATATATGGTTATATCCACCTTCTGGTTGGTGTTGCAGAACTCAGGGGGTTGTAGCCTCCTTCTGGTTGGATCCAAAGAATTCAGGGATTTTTATCTTCTTTCAGATTGAAGCCTGAGAATAGGGGGTTGTAGCCTCCTTCCATTTGCAGCTTAAAAATTGGGAAGTTGGTTCTTCCAATGAATGTATTCTTTTGACATCTAATAAAAGAATTATGTGGTTTTCTACCATTTGGGTTTCCACGTAAATTCTAGTGTATTGTGCATTTGATGTGATATTTTTCATTTGATACTACTTATGATTATACTACTAATGATATATATTGAATGATAAAGATAAATGTTTGAACATTGTTGAAGAATATACATTGTGGTTAAAAGTAATAAAAGTGCTCATACTGATTCACCCCACCCCCCCTCTTAGTATTCCAACAAAGTTCAAAAGGTCTTATAGATAATTGAATGTAGAATTTAGATAAACTTTCGGAACAATATTTGGATGCTCAATTTGGTGTCAATGAGAATTTAAGTGACAATTATGTGTATTTTCTTACAATGTGAAAAACTGTGTCAAATGACACTTTTGAAGGAAAACTACATGCATGTAGAGATGATATAGGAAATAAAAGACATGTGGTATGTGCCTAGCATAGAATTTTACAAAACAATGAGGAGAATATTTCACATGCATGAATAAGGAAAATGTAAGACACAACTATGTGCCCAACATAGAAAATTTCAAAAGAATGAGAATATTTTTCTTATCATGCATGTGGAAGATTTGGCATGCATTTGTGTTAAGGTTCACAAACTTTGCAAATTGTGTAAAAAGTGGGTAGAATTTGATTATTTTTCATGTAAACAAATTTTAAAACTCAAATTAACTTATAGAAATTTAGAAAGGTGAAAAATGAAAAAACATACACATTCTTCGATTAAATTTCTCAATTTGGCCAAGTAATAAACCTTGGGCATGCATTATAGTGAAGCAAGGCAATTTTTGTCAATTTTAGTGACAAAAGTTGTTGACATGGCATATTATATGCCAACAAAATGAGGCAAATTTGGGATTCCAATATATGGGTTTTATCAACAATGTATAAATCTATAAGAATCAAGTATCAATTTTTTAAAAGGACACTTTCATGAGAATTGACATGCATTTTTCTAAGCCTCCTCACACAATTTTGTAGCTTGTTTAAAAAATGGACTTGAAATTTTTGAGAAATTAAGGAAAATTCTACATCTGTGGTAATTTTTTGTAAACACTGGGAATATCAAGGGTTTTAATTTGAATGTGAAAAATAAGTCATTGATGATTGTGTATATTTTAGGCAATGATTGTGTGCATGTTTCAGAGGGTAGTTTTGAAGGAAAACTACGTGCATTTAGAAATGAATCAAGGAAATGTAAGACATGGGATATGTGCCCAACATAGAAAATTACAGAATAATGAAGATATTTTCCTTATATCATGCATGCGAAAGGTTGACCATGCATTTTTTGTTATGCTTTACAAACTTTGCACATTGTGTAAAAAGAGGGCAAAATTTGAGTATGTTTCACAAAAAAATAACTTTTAAAACCCAAATTGAATGTATGGAAATGTAGAAATATGTTCTCTAGTTTGAATCATTCATTTTGGCCAAGAAATAAACCTTGGGTTTGCATTTTAGTGAAGCAATGCAATTTTCATCAATTTCTGTGAAAAATACAAAAGTTGTTGACTTGGTAAATTACATGCCAACAAAATAAAGCAAATTTGGGAATTATGACATCTGGGTTTTGTTAGCAACGTGAAATATACATACATTAGATACATACATTGGGTTTTTTTGATAGGATTTCTCTTTGCAGTGGAACAATCTTTATAAAGTTCAAAGCCAATGTGAGGAAAAACATAAGTAATTATGCAATTTTTTTGGCTTTAAGGTAAATATTAAAGATGGATTATTATATGGGTTTTCTATCACTCCAGGTATATGGGGACTCCATGTTAGTCATCAACTAAATGAAAATGAGCATAATATTCACAATTTTTTTTTTTTTTTAAGTAACATATCTAAAGGATATTGTTGACCTATTCGATAACATTTATTTCTCACACACATGCATAGAACTAAATAGAGGCATAGATGCATTATCTAAAAAGGGTATATCAGTTGTTCTCGAGACTCCTTTTCTGACATAATCTTCCTAAGTACAACTATTGGAGTGCAATATGATCGTGTATATCTTATGATGATGGATCATCAGTTTTGATGTTTTGTATTTGAAGTATATCTAATGTATTTTTATACTAAGGGATTTCTAAAACAACACTATATTATTTTTTTTATTAGAACTTTGGAATGCCATATGTTTGAAGTTTATAGGTCTAGTTTATTTTTTGGAAAACTATTTTGACTGTATAGAATATATGGAGAATGTATATAACATTATTGTGATCAAGTATTTGATTCTAGAGGACAAGGCCATAAAAATTGACTATGTAACATGATTACAAGCACATGAAGAGGGTGTTTTTCATTCTACTAATATAAAAAGTAGTTTTTTTCCTAAGTATAAACAACCATTGATAACACAATTAATTTTTAATTTAGATTCTTTATGTCTTACAAAGATTAAGAAAGTACAAGTGTTGTAATGTTTATTTTTTTGGATTGTTCTAGTCTATATTTTGAGAAAGTATAGACTCTAAGAGAAAATGTTTCATTGATTATGGGAGACTATAATAAGTAGTTTTTAGGACAATAAAAAAGTATCTTCTTAAGAGCCAATAGGGTAGCAAATGTGTATTTCAATTTAAAACTTTGAAATATCAAATATAAATATATTTTTCTTGGAAAATTTAACATAGATAACACAACATTAATATATCATAACATAAATAATTGAATGTAATAAATAAAATATTCATATATATTAAATAAAAAAAATCATCATAGATGTTATACCAAATAATATACATTTATAAATGAAAAGTATGATGTTTACAACTTTAGATGGGATGCACTAGTCCTCGTCTCTAATCCATAACAATGATGGACATGATCCCATTAGTGTGAATCCCATGAAAAATGTACTTACACATGAGGCTATAAGCTATTAGACAAATAGTGAAATATAAATGTTGCTCCCACTCTTTATTTACCAGGAGATTGAGTATCAACACTTGAGCCAACAAATGGTTGATATCTATCAAGAAAGGTTGGCCATGTATAGAAAAAAACCTCCATAAGATTCATGTAGCCTTCTATGATGAAATATAGTGAATTATTCTTCTTCACAATCCCAAAAGGTACATAATTCATTCAATAAGTTTAAAAGTAACCATGAAACTTTCATTTAAATAGGGATTTTTCACATAAGATTCACTGTGTATCATGTTCTGAGACCTTATGTGATTGAAAACTTTGTAGAAAAGAAGATGAATATTGTGACGATGTACTCGTTGTGGTTGCAATACTCCAAGATATGATGGTAATTCATTATGTGTTTCATATTATGTAGAGACAACTAATACAACAATCACAACTTCATCATGACCTTTTTGTTGCGTGAAGTTGGAAAGTGGTGTGCTTATTATCATTCATAGAAATGAAATGAAAAAAAAAAATCCCTTTTGAGTGCCAGTTCCCCACCTTTGAATATAGCTCACGGTAGAGAAAACATCAACAATACCTACAATAAAATGAAGATAACATTAGATATTATTTAAAATTTATAAATAAAATCAAATTGATATGAACTGAAAAATATATATTAAAATATACACATGTATATTCACCACCAATGATTTCAGTTGGTATCAATAAACCTTGTTTTGTATAAAACACCTCACATGGATGTGAATTCACACCTTTAAGAATATGGTGGAAACATCCACATGGATTTCAAATATTCTTACCCAATATATTGTTCCACTAGTGGTAACCTCTACTAAAAAATCCAACAATTCCATGGGATATGGAATTTTCAATGATTCATCTTCAGACCTACAAGGAAATATTTTTTCATGATAAATATGACATGCATGCCTACCTTTATGATAAAATCAAATGGATTTGTGTTGCGCACCAAAATCCCATCCATTTGAATGAATTTCTTTCTATCAATCTTGTCAAAATGACCATCTCTTAATAACAAAGTCACATCTTTATAGGATCCCATGTAAAACCCTTGCTTGATGGTTGTAGTGGAATGTTTTTTTATGATCTTCATCTTACCCACTTGAAGATAGTTGTGATTTTATTTCAGATAATGAAGCATGGTGCAACATATGATTTCCACTTTCATCTACATACACCATTTGAATAGGAAAAACATCATCCACACTATGTGTCCACATGTCACTGGTAACGGCAATGTAAGGAATCAGATCATTACCACAAGGATCCAAGCATGCCAACTCTAGGTTTCTTGTATGAGACTCATCAATAATTTTGCGGATAATGATTTATTCTAAACCATTTTCTCCTTTAAGAAGAGAAATTGTATTAAAGTTTGAAACATTTCCCCTAACACATTTCATAAATGAATGATATCAAAGTTTCTAAGGTATTTTCCTATCATTAAATTGGACATAAACATGATTACCACTATATGATTCAAAGTTTGGAACATTTCCCCTAACACACTGCTTAAATGAATGACATCGTAGTTTATAAGGTACATTTCTATCATTACATTGGACATAAACATCATTACCACTATATTACCACATAAACATCATTATCACTATATCCAATAATATTTTTTAGCAAGTCTAGATAATTGTCATGACTTTTGTCATTGTATAGACAATTGTTTTTTCATGTGTAGTTTTTTTTCTCATCTAGAATCCTCTTCAATGAGAATTCAAAAGGATTTTTACACAACAATGAATTCCATTCTTTTTGTGGAAATGGATTATAGTCTATACTAAACATGATTAAATTTATAAAAATAAAAAATATGCAATCATGATAGGATGCCCAAATGGCCTACATGGGTTGCACATGACACCTATAGGCATAATATAAATATTGTATAATAACCAACCTTTAGTAAGAAAATTCGATTTTTTTTCTCCCCACAACCAGGGTTTTAGTATTGCATCCATAACAAAACTGATGCTCCTAAGTCCTAACATATTTCTATATCAAATAATTAAGGGTAAACTTTATTGCTATGCACATATAGTATCTAGTAAATAAATCTTATAGCCTACTTAGAAACAAAAATTAAAAAAACAATGTAACAAGCCTTATAAGAATATAACCTGAAAAAATAGTGATTCTCAACAATTACATTAACTAAACTTCAAGAAACTTGGATAAAGATCCTCAAAATCCATTTTAGATTATAAAATAAAAACAATGACCTTCTAAGTACCTAAAACAACAAATTATTTGTATCCTTTTCCATTAAGAAATTTTTTCCCACATGTACCTTCAATCCCAATGGGTAGTATAGAATATATAAAATATTTCATAGAAAATCTCCTTTAAAATCTAAGTTCAAAGGAATCAACCCTAGAATCATTTTTAAGACCATAATATTTGTCTACAATAGCACAAATATATGTCCTATAAACAAATGCTTATATCATGTACCTTCAATAATTGTGTTAGAATGTGTTAATGATTTCCTAGTGGTCTTAGATTATATAGATATGGTATTTTGTAATGTTACTCTTCAAAACTCTCTATATTGTAAAAAAAGGGTTTATCCCACATTCATTATGGGAATTGTTATCCTTTCACTCTCTCATATATAATAGAGGTGAAGGAGGCCCTTTAGTAGTGCAAGAGTGTGTGAGAGAGTGAGTAATTTATGGTATTGATATTTATCCTAGACCCTATGGGTCCTTAAGCCATATAATCCATATGGGGATTCCCTCTCTTGTAAGATTCAAGAGTTTACCTAAAGAATAAAAAGACTAGCTTCCGTGGATGTTTCCCCACATTAGGGTTTTACCACATAAATACTTGTCTTTATCTTTTGTATCTCTTGGTTATTGTCTCTTTGGTGTACTGAATTTATTGATGCTTGGTATAGGATTTTAGACCGATTGGATTTAATTATATGTTTATACATATTTCTCAGAACTAACATGGTATCAAAGCCAATTACCAAGCTCTTTTTCCTTGCACAAATTCGTTTTTAAATTTTTCGCATAAAGTTTCAGTAGATATATTTGTTTGGGATCCCCTCTCTTGCGAATTTGATTTTTTACTTGGAAAACACTTTGATTTTCATCGGATCTGAGAATATCTTTCCTTTTCAGAGCCTTTTTCCACAAATATGACCTCATCATTATCTTCAGAATACAAGAATCTATCAAGATTGACTATTGGTTCATCAAAATCGGATTTTGTTTGCCCATATTTAAAATAATTTTCCTAACCTAGCATAGGTCATTTTAATTAGTTTTACAAACCAAATTTTTGGGCAATTTTTTAGGTTTGGTGGTTCACGAAGCCTATTTTTTTTACCAGTCCTATTTTTTACCAAACCTAGCCAATTCTTTTGAAGCTGATTACTATTTATCCGGGAGGTCGTTTTGGGTGAAAGTTTTTTTGAGGGGTACGGTTTTTTGTTGCCTAGCCAACCGACTTCTCGCTCGTCTCTCGACAACACGTATGGACTGTACACACATTTGTTTTTCTATACGGATGCGTTTTATTGTTAAATTTGCAGGTGCAAGGGGAGGATTTCTTACTTAAGAGGTCGATTTGTCTATTTGAGCGGTTGATTTGTTGTGGGGGGGAGGATTTCATAGGTGTACAATTGCTTTTATTTGAAATTTTCTAGTATTTAAAGGTGTACATGTTATAAAGAAATATCACTAGTATGGTAATTTATATCTCCCTATGATCTACCTACTAATCCTATATAGACAATGGGGCTAGAATTCTAATGGTTTTCCTAGATATAAATAAGTGATTCTTTTTATACCAAGAGGGGAGAGAATAGCATACCTTACTTTCTGAAGCTTGTCCTCATATGTCATGGCTATTGAAGACCTTGAGTTCCAACTCCAGTCCTTGCAACCTACTCCTTGCACATAAGAAACAAAAAAACACTAATCTACTTCTTCTCCTAGTGTTAGGAATCACTAATTCAATTCTGATCTATATTGATCTATGGATTATAAGACTAGATCTAAACATTTATAAATCAGATACAAACATATTAAGGGAAAACCAATTGCCTATTCATTAAAATGCAGGAAATACATCAATCATCATACCTTTGGTGTGAATGCATTCCCCTTTACTCCTTGCTCTTTTCTCCTCAACTTCTTTATCAAACTAGTTAATAGGAGTGTGGTTGTTGTAGAATGGAGAATCTCCTTTGTATTTGGACAACATAACTTTGCAAATTATTCTTCCTCATGCTCAAGAATTTCCTTCTTTATATAGATCCTTGGAAGAGGCTTGTGAGAGATTCTAAATATTTGAGAGACAAATGGATACTTGAATAATGTGAGTTCCAAGGCTCACTCCACAAAGAACTAACTTGTCCCTCACTTACCTCTTCGTAACTCTATGAATCTAGAAGGTTGGAGGTGTCGCCACTTGTTTCACTATAGATGACTAGAGACTATCGTCACTTGTTGTCTCATGTATGACTAGCGATGACCCTTACAAATGACCTAAACATTGAGTTGGAGATGTGTCTTGGATTTCATCTTCTACAGGATTCCCTTATGATCATATAGGGTGGAAAATAAGGCTATAACATATGCCCCCTAATATGTGAGGTCAGGAAAGGAATGGATGGATGAAACAAATTACAATAAAATAGTGTCCATGTGAGCCAACGTGAGGAAGATGGACCCCCAAGGTAACTAGTACATTATAGCAAGTGTGGATATATGATTTTATGTTGAACACTCATAGAATGAATTGATCATGAGTCAATAATGTAAACCCACTATCAATCATGAGGAGGATTTCCACTGAGGACTGCAAGCTCCAAGGTACTAGTTGGTTTCTAGATCCCTCTTCTAGATAATGTGTTGAAGTTGATATGAAGAGATCTGTTGGAGGAGGGCCTTTATCCCTCATCAATCGACATGAAACATACATCGAGAGATAATGTGAAGAGAGAGTATCACCAAGTATAACTGACACAAGGATGACCAACTTAGAAATTCAACAAAATAGTAGATAAATGACTTGGGATTAAACTTCCCTTGAACATATAGCATGAAACAATGGTGACTTGGAAGCAAGACACAAGACCTAAATGAATATAGTGCAACAATGCAGGAGACATTGAAGAAATCTCCATGATAAATGGAAGATAAACTAGTTGGAGGAGTATCTCTGACTCATATTACTGGGATGACTCCTAGGAAAGTTAAAACCCAATTTTATGATGAGGACTAAAATGGGTGCCATGTTCAGGGGTGAATCAACTAATGCTGCCATTTTGAGAGTAGACCAATGGTAAAAGAAACCCGCTATTTTTTTTTGTGTGTGTTTTTTCTCCTTCATGGTTTAACGAGCCCAAAAGAAGGACACAAGTATGCTTGGTAGTATATTTTTCATGTCCTTTTATGAGTTCGAAAAAGAGATAAAAGTGTACTTGTTAGTGTCTTTTTTGTGTCCTTTTACGAGTCCAAAAAAGAGATTTTTTTTTTACTTGTCTAGAGAGAACGAGTGGCTTAAAAACATGCTCCTATATTCCAAGAACATGGAACCAACCTAATCAAAATGAATGAAAATGGTACTGGAAAGTGAGATCCACTCTTAGAAGTTCTTGTGTCCATGGGCAGATGGATGTGAAACAAAGGCTAAATAATGCAAGAGGTAGATGGTCAAAGGCTATTGCAATAGAGATAAGCAGGATATTGGAAAACGACAACGCAGTGGTGGGATGCATGATGAAAGAGAAAAATACATAGGAGACCATTAACAAACATAAAATTTTTGGAAACCCCCTCGAGATATGGCCAGAATATAGATGAAGAGAGGAGAATGAGTTTCAATGTCAAGTCATGGAGGGGATACAAGAAGGTTCCTGGAGCTACAGAAAATCATAGCATGGGAACCAAATGAAAATTTGGGTGATGACCAGGGTGCCCATGAAGGGTAGGAACTATCGACTAAGTTATGTAGTGAAAAAATGGAGTGGATAATGTCACAAACCGATGGGATTGAACATAAGGCATGTGAAAACGAAATGGATAGTTAATAATTCAAATTGTGGATGCAGGGAAAAACATATCCCTATATGCCAATTTTAAGAAAATGTACTTCAATTTTAGTGGAAGTCACCATGTTCGTAAAAAAGAGTCCTTATTATCCTATCAACACATGCAAACTATATTTTGGGGTCAAAATGTGTAGTGGAATCTCAAGAAAGAAAATATTTTTTTGATTTTTTGGATATGATATATGTAAAAAAAAAAAGAACTCACACCACACACCTATGTACAAGGAATTATGCATATTGATGCTTTACACAAAGTAGAGCCCATTTCTAGGCTCAATCCAAGGATATTTATCATCATCCATGAACTCATTGTCCGATGTTGGCATCATATGGCACACCATGTTGGTGCCAACCACATAGTAACATTTTTTTGTAGTCGAAGATACTCATTATGAGTGGTTTCGTGAGACATGAGAGATCCTTAATGGTGTCCATCAATATGTGAAGTAGGTACGGAACATAAATATTCAGAGGAAAGGAGAGAAAAGAATTTGATGGCAAGTTATAAAAAATATAACCAAGGCAGAAAGGGTCAAGACTAGGGATTTCATTGGATTCCCTAGCCAATGTCCCCATTCCAAGCTATGATCAAGATGAAGAAAGTATGCAAGGACCGTAAAAATACCTTCTATTTCTACAATATATCATTAGATAAGAATAAATCTATCTATATAGATATACATGTATAGACAACAATATGAAGGAAATAGGCCAAGTTATATTATTGGAGAAACATGGTGAAGTACTTATATTATTATTATGTTGCAACAACTCCTCCAAGCTCTCCAGTCCATCCCTTGACTCAATTTATCAATATAAGAATGATAATGATCTATGGGTTCCTTCCTCCAAGATCAAAGGTTTGGCACTCTGAAATCATTTCTCTCTTTTTCCATGGAAATGCCCTCATTATATAGGGTTTATAGGCTTAACCATCATGATATCTTTTGGGAAATAGTTGAGGATTTTTCTCCATGAGTTGGGATTTGGCTTCTTGAGGTTTCCTAGGATGGATCCAAGTAGGGTGACTCGAATCCTTAACCCAAACAAACTTAAATATCCTCATATTTCTTCCCTTAGAAAAAGGTGGGATGGTTATAACTTTCTTTGACCAGGTCAACGCTCACTCAAGGTTGAATAGAGGGAATTGCAAACACTCCATACGAATGGGTATGGGAGTGTTGGTTAGGGTTCAATACTCCCTATACATGGGTAGGGGAGTGTTGACCTTCAAAATCCTCCAAGGATGGTCAAAATTCCAAGTAAAAGGCATGTTTCTGGATTTTAAATGATGTGTTTCTTCCTCCAAAATGACTTAGGAATTATTAAAAATGTTCTTTCATTGTGTCGAAGTGCATGAGACACTTAGAAAGGTGCATACGACACTTGATAAAGTGCATGCAACACTTGGTAAGGTGAAAATGACACTTTTGTGACACTTGCGACACTTAGGTGCATAATAGATGTGACACTTAAGTGTGACATTTTGGTGTGTAATAGATGCCCCCTAAAGTGTGAGGTTAGAAGAGAAATTGATGGCCGAACAAATTTACAAAATATTAATGTAAGGGCATTGGAGCAGGAGAGCTTGTCAGAAGTTGAAAAATCACATCAACCAATATATATGTATCATCCCCAAGGCAGGAATACCTATGCTCAGAGTAAACTGACTCAAATCATGGATGTCTACCAATACAGTGCGGATCCATGAAAGCATTGACTAAGGATATGGACACCAAACATACAATGTGGATCCATACCTCCATGACTTGATTAAGTCATATCCATGAAAGAATACAAAGTGGAGCTATGATATGACAAAAAAACATAGCCACTGACCAATACAAAGTGGATCTATGTGACAATATATATCAGTGGGTATTTGTTGACGGGCGAAAATGACTGTCCTTCAATTGGAAGAACGAGTCCGGTCCGAGATTGTCTAAATAACCCAAGCCATTTGGTATAACTCGTTCTGACGGGTTTAATGGCTCCGTTGGCCAATCTAAAAGTCCTAGAAGAAACAAATAAAATAAATAAAAGAGCTGAAATAACTAACTAATTACTAAACACTATATATATTTATATATATATATGTACATATGTTCTAATGTAACTGTAGTAGTTGTATTTAAGCAAAAGATATACAAGTCTCATTTATTTACATGATTTACAAGATTCAAGTTTTAATCGAAACTTACGAAAATCGATGTGAAAAATGATTACTTATAGGAAGCAGATAAAGAAAGCACATAAAAATATTTATTGTTTTTCTTTTATAAATTTAAATATTCTTGCAAAAAAAGTTAATGAAACATGAACATGTGGATAGTCAAAGCTGAACCATACATTCTAGTTTCAATGATATGTAAATGACAGAAAAATACAAAGAAGATATCCTGTCAACGAATTAGTGAGGTGTATCCAAGAATCTACATGAGTGGTGAACATCCAACTGTCATGTCCAAGAGAGAAATCTGCAATGAACCTTATGACTGTTTTAAATAAATTCAGAACATGTATTGGTAGCTTAGGTTTTAATGACAGAAAAGGAAACAAAAACATAAACCTGTGATCTCATAATTATACATGATTACAACAAGATAAATCTTGAAGTAATCTATTCATTTTATCATTCAATTTAAAACTCAAAGATAAATCCCATTATTTAAATCGAAGATATAATCACATCATTTATATTTTGATTGAAGCAAATGATAGATGGTATTTATAATATAAACCTCCTACACATCACAGATCATTTAATCTAAAGATATCATATCTGCACATGTAACAGGATTAAAAAAACATAAATAATAACATTATAAACAAAAGGCTAAAGCCAAAATGCATATATGTCGTTCTATTAAGTTTTTGGAATCACTTGTCCATTCTGTAGTCCTGGAAGAATTTTTTTGGATAATAGACTTTAAAGATTGGAAATATTAATACATAAATGATAATAATTAACCATGTATTGATAAAAAAGACTAAAGTTATTTAAATCAATGCATAATCAATTATTCAAAGAATATGAATATATTATAATGAAAATAAAACCATTTTACTCA
>SNQJ01S0140572.1:0-24927 GCA_010110895.2 Picea sitchensis
CCACCTTTGTAGGAGGTTGTTGTAAGCACCTTGTGCTATATAAGTGTGTAATTGATTTACATTAATATATAACAGTTTATGTGAGCGTAGACTCACTCACTGGTGATGTGCCCTTGTGGCTTCACTGTGATTAATTTTAACTTTTTCCTATTACAATAGTGAGTCCATCTAATTCCATGAAATATTGATCATTTTAGTCAAAGGAATCTAACCACCACACTTACCTTTAGCTTTAATTCCTTTTAGGGATTCCTTTTTTTACGAAGGCACTCTTCTTTCTTTGGGCTCTCTTTATAGCTTCCCTTTGTCCACAATCATCTTTGAGCGTTGATGCCCATCCTCCCTTCCACATTGTTTCTCATACTCCTTTATCAATGGACTTAATCATGTTTTTTAATTTATGTATTTAATTATATTAAATTTAATTTATGTATTTAATTATGTTAAGGTTAAGTGCATTTAATCACGATATATTTATTAAAAAAATATTAATGAGATAAAAATGGATTAAGACTTTTAAATATTTTTTTTATAATGTTAATATTTGATATTTGTTTTTTATTAATCCAAAATAATTTTACAAAAATTCAAATAAAAAATAAGGGTTTTCTCTCCCATTTTTTGAGTTATTGAAAAAAAATCATTTAGTAGAATGTTAAGATTACTATCAAAATAAAAGTTATTGTGCCACAACTCCGAAGGCAATGAATATTAACATTAGACAACATATTAAACAAACCAACTAGTTGAAACAAGATGTCATATCACGTATTTTGAAATCATGCATTTATCTATAGGGTGTGGTGCCATGCATCCATCACTTAGGATCGATCTGCCACAAAGGGCTTCCACCTATCCTTGCACTTGTGGGGCTCATTGAGATGCTCTCTTTTAAAGATGGTCAAAGGAATGGTCAAAACCTTGTCAAATTAGGAAACTTAAAGGGACTAAGAAGGCAATGAGCCCCTTGACCCTCCCAACAATCATGAACAAATTGACTTATTCTATATTGAGGTCAATGACCCCTACAAGCTTCGAAGTGAATTGAGTATATTGGGGAGCTCTCCTCTAAGGAGACTTCCACCATGGTGCAAGGTGTAATTGTCTAAAAATACATAAGCTTGCACAAATGTGTCATCTTCATTTCAACCTTCTAAGAGTATCCCTAGATTTGTAGATACAAATGACAACATATTAAAGATCCATCATCCTAAATGAAACATGTATTGTGTTTTGCATTGTTGAATAAACAATCATTTGTTGTTTTTGAGAGATGATATATGATACTAAATCTAACCCATTGACATACTATGTGAGATCCCACTACCTATGGGAAAGAAACTCGTAAGAGTATTGATTTCTAGAGTATATAAGTATAAGATATTAGTTGTTAAGATTGAAGGCCTAGTGCCATGTAAACCTTGCATATTTATAGAACTATAAGAGATGCTTGAAAATTTCATGTTTTCATACATTTAAATTAGTGTATTTCTAAATAAATTTTAAACACTATTTAATGAGAAGTCCACGATAAATAATTGATAATTTTATTTTTTTAGATTTTAGATCAATTTTCTCAGTAAATTTCATTATATATAACTATATATTTTGAATTTGAATCTTTAAATTTTATTTAACTTTAAATTTAACTCAAACCTATATGATAGCCACTAATAACAGCCTATCTATTTGTAATTGGTATCCAAGTGATTATTGAATTTTGATAACACAGGTGATAATTTTATTCTTTAAATTTTGTTTAATTTTAAATTTAACCCAAACCTATATGATAATAGTAACTAATAACAACTTATATATTTGCAATTGATATCAAGTGATTATTGAACTTTGGTAACACTCATCTATTGTGCAATCCTACAATTTCGATACCATAAACTTATTTTTACTATATTCTTAAAAATTATATCTCATAATTCTAACTTTAAAATAAATATAATTATTTATAATATTTTTTCATTTGTAATAATGTAGTCTTCATTTGATAGTTAATTTATTTATAATAATTCATTTCTTTTCTATATAGTGAAACCATCTCGTTACCTTAAATATTTTTAATTATTTATATTCAAATATTGAAAAGAATTAAACTATGCATTGTATTTTAAAAAAATCACACATTTCCTTTTAATTTTAACATCCATTTCAAATCATGTTTTTAATTTTTTAATAATTTTAACACCCATTTCAAATCATGTTTTTAATTTTTTTTTATTGATTTCATGCTTTTAAGTTTTTAACAATTTTTTTATTAAAACACTTTTCATAAACTCTTGCTTCTAATTTTTTAACAACTTTTTTATTAAAGCACTTTTCTTCAACTCATTTTTATGCTTTTATTTGGTTATGATCATCTTCCTCAACTACCATTGATGCATCTCTTCCTATAGAAAATTTCCCTCCCACTCCTTGATCCATGAGTTTGGATCAATATAAATATATAGCATTCTTAATTATTGTTATACGAGTCCTCATTGTAATCATATTTATTTTTCATTGTGTTATTTTAATTATATAAGTCTTTGATCTTCAACATGTTATAAGTATTTCTTTAATAAAATATCTATGTAATATTTTTAACAAATTAATATGCATGTAACTATGCCTATGCCTATGCCTATGCACCTTTAAATTCATTGTCACCATCATTTTTAAAATTTCACACCTTAAAATTTCATAGTAGATCAGGTTAACGTGCCCAACAAGTCCATTAATTAAAGTTAATCACATTAACACTAACAGTCAACAAGGTTGTTGTGTCCAATAAGTTTAATCAAAATTAACCACATTGTTGCAAAAACCTATAACACCAAATAAATTTCCAACGTATTTAAGAGTTTTTTATTTTCTAAGATAACGTAATAATTGTTTCATTAATAATCAATAAACCCCATTTGTTGCAATGCATGAATATACTTAGAGAGGATAATCGTGCACACTATTGCATAGTAATTATTATTACGAGTTGTACTTTGCAATATCAAACTCTTTTTTTAGGTTATAAAGCCCAAAGAAAATCCATGAGTTCTTCCCCTCATTTCGAGGATGGTACCTAGGGTAAACCCTATAATCTTGAGGGCACAAGGTCGGTCAACAACAAATCTCAAAGTCATAACAAATACATACTCTTTATGAGTTCAACATGTCACTTACTGGAATTAAACCTTAGTGGGGAGGATAACAATCATCCCTCCCAACCACTTGTTGACAGGTCTAAATTCGTCCGACAACAGCAAGGGGTACCCCCCTATACACAATCCCAACTAGACTATGCATCGTTTGGATTAAGAGTCCCATCCGAAATTTGGCCTGGCTACCATTGATATTGTTTTGGGGGTTTTTGGCTGGTTACGATCCGTTTTACCAATGAGGGTGGATGATGAGTGAGCATGCAATGCAAAGATGTAGATGAAGACTATGTATTGAAAACAAATTAATATGTTGCTATTCTAATCTAATCTATCCTAGCTAGGAGAACACTAAAGTAATCCGCGAGTGAGCTGTAAATGAAACTAAATTCTCCACAAGCTCCCACACAGATAGTTGAATTAGAAGAGCAGAACTAGAAACATGTGCATGCAAAAATGTATAACCAAAACAGTTTAAATTATACAAATACATTTAACAACTCAACAATCTCTATACTTAAAGATCTTTGAAGAAACACGTAAAACCTCATAATAGCATAGAGTGCATAAGAGTTAATCTGTAAGCAAACAAGCATTCTTACCGTCCATATGAACAACATTCATCTTCACTCGAAATAATTCACGGCACAGATGTATCCACACACAAGTATTTGTTCTTTAGAAAATTGGCCTCGAGGGCTTCTCAATATTAGTAGTTCAACAATAGTGCATGAAAACTCTAAGAAATACTCTCCAGTTTTAATTGACATTGTGTTCCAATAGACAATGTTTGAAGAGAAAAAATCCCCTACAAAACGAGCCTCTGCTCTTTCTTATACAATTCTTAGTAATCGTTGGGTGACACTTTGCCTTCCTTTTGAAGAGGTGGTTTCAAAAGTGGTTCAACTTCCTACTTCCTAGTGACAAGTGTACAATAAGGACAAAATTGAGATTGGTTGGGAAAGAGACAAAATAGAAAACAACTGTTGACACTTTATGGCCACTATTTTGTCTTCATTAAAGGATTTTTATCCCTGATGTATGTTGTCCAGATTTCTAATTGATCAGACATGGATCTGATCATTCTTAGTTTAGTTTTTCCAGAGCTGCATTGTTCATGACCATGTTGTCCTTAAGGATGCTCATGTAATTTGCTAGTGTCATCATGAAACTTGTATCATGGTATGGAGTTTTACCGGTTGCAGCAAGTGTTGATATATGAGGTCTATGGAGATGGTAGTGGTTGCTTCAACCACTACCTTTCTTTGATTTGTGTTTTCATGCACCTTGTCTAGTAGCTCTTATGTCACGAGATTCTTCTTGAGCTCATCTATCCTTGGTAGTCGACTTCTCTTGATCAATTCTTGTGCAGCTTTGTGTATCCTTGAGCATATTTTCATTGATTTGGTAACCTCCTTATCATCTCTCTGCCCCACCTATTGACAATGGTCAAGTGCATACAAGTCTATTTTTCTTTCTGTTTTCGATGGTTGGTACACTTATGGTGTAATACCCCAAGGTCGAGCCCCTATTGAATTGTAATTGTGTTTATAGGCTAGTGATCCAAGTGTTTATAAGTTGGGAGGATTATGTGAATATTGGGCTGGATGGCCTAGATGTTAAGGCCAGTGAGCCTATTTTTGTATATGTAATTATGCAGATCATTAATAGAAATACATCGTTGCATGTAGATTAACCACGAAGAAAGTGTTGTGGGGGACTAAGCTCCACTGTGAAGGGAAATGGAAGGGGATAAGAGGCTAGGAAAAGGGCAAAGCTTGAAGAGCTTAACCCCAAGGGAATATTATAATATATTTTCCTTAAAGACTAAAGTTTGGGAAATAAACCCTATTATCGTTAGTTCCTTTGGGAAAGAAACGAACTCTAGGTGGGGAGAAACGAGCTCCCAAGAGAGCCATGTGTCAATCTTGGCACATGTAGATTTATGTGGTGAAAATCAATCATTCTGGGGGGAGTCAACCATTTTCTTTCCATGCACCTGATTCACGCACTCACGCACTCAAACTGAGCATTCACACAACACCCACTACCTCCATCATTGACCTCTGTAACTTTGAGGCAAGCTTTGTAACCTGCAACCCGTGAAGATAGCCCGTACTTCTTTATGCAATGTAGCATGTATGTTTTTGGCCTAAGCCAGATCGCCCTTAGCAAATTGTTGTTGTTTCCCATGTTTTTCTCTAGACTAGTGTAGCTTCCTGTCATTACCAGAGTCATACCCAATTTATTGTTGTAATTACCCGACTGGATTGGTCTAGGAGCTATATTGAGAAGCAGGTTGTTAGGCCTGTGGATAGAAGAAGTAGGTTGTCAAGCCTATGAGAAATTCTCTCCAGGTGAGATAGGCTGCTTGGGAAGTGATTTTCCCAGAGGGAGCCTCGTGACAGTCATAGTGCTCTGAGACTTCCTGTCTGGCCTATTGTTGAAGCCCTGGGAGGGGAGTGGGGCAGTCGAAGGACTGTCGAGTAGAGAAGGGGCACACTCCCTGGGGTGGGACAAGCATGTGGGGAATGAGGGACTATAATTTGTGGATGTGAATGGACTCCTGGGGACAAAATCCTTCTAGGAGACTTTGTAACCTCAGCCTAGCATAGGATTCCCTTTACACGGGTGGAGTTTAGTCCCAGCTTGGTGGTGACCCACTGCTGAGAGTGATGAACAACATGGTATAAGGCTGGGAGCTTTGTGGAAGGTCTGTACACGGTTGGTGACCTTCATAAAAGATAAGTACCATTTCTATGTTAATTTTTATGTTGTGTATCCTGTACATGTCTTGATAATTATAATGTTGCATGTGTGAGTTGTTTGTAGAAAATGGTTGTGATTTCTGCAGTAAATTGTTTATTCGTAAAATGCATTTTATTGTTGAATTTATATGTATGATGTTCCACAAAGAGCTCTATGTGTCATATCCTAGTAGGTCTATGCCTGGGAATGGACAATCCTAACCATCAAAAATAGAGTGAGAAGTTTGTATTCAAGTGACATTGCCCAACAGATGGAAAATATCTTTAAGCAACAATATTGTGGTAGCATGCCCTGACTTGGGTGGTCGAGGGATGCTACAAATTGAAATCAGAGAACAATTATGGCAGCGTGTCCCCATCCTTGGTGGCTGGGGGATGCTACAAATTGGTATCAGAGCCCATGGTTTCAACACTGAACCTGGATGGGCCACGGATGTGAAATTTGTAGTCAAAATTCCACAAGGATTTGATGTACAGAGTGTCAGAGCAGTGTTGAGAGAGTTCCTAGGTGGTATTGGAAATCTCAGGAGGTATAGTGGTTTGAGAAAGTTAGCAGGGAAAGGAGACCACGATAACTATGGGTTTGGAACCACAAGAATTAAATTTGGGCCGTTGTTACACATTATTTTGGTCATCCCAATGATCAACTGACAATATGTGTATGACTCACTTCCATGTTTCTTGAAAAACACTAAAAGAGACTTTCTCCATGAGAAAAGTGGATTACCTTTTATTCCTTAAAAACTATGTCAAAGGAGATCGTTGCACACTGCTCTATGCTTGGGGTGCGATGATGCTTGATCGTCGCATGCTACACCAAAACTAGACTACGACATCATCACAGGTTGTTTGTACATAGGATGTGACAATGCTTAAACAAGAGGAAAAGTGAAATTCACGAAGGTTCTAGAAGGGAATCTTCTAGAAGATGAGGTGGCCTCCGATTGGTTTGGATCTTACTCACTTCTCTGATTTAGTGGGATCATCCTAATCTCCTCATCCATCCCTCTTCCACCCTATATAAAGAGGGATCTCTTATGGAAAAGGATAAGTCTTTCTTATGCATGAAGAACTATGTTATAGATTATACTTGAGACAACTTTACTTTAGCTCTCTAAGTCAGGTTGTGGATCTTCTTCATCAAAGGCATTGAAGCAAAGGTGTGTGTGTTGAAAAAAATAGCCATTGGAAGGGACCTTGCAACATCATATTCTCCACTTTCATTTAATATAATGTAGCAATGCATTTCTTCCCTATAAAGGTATCTTTACTTTTATTATATAACTCCTTGATATTATACATAGAATTCATTGGAATATATATATCATTGTTCTCTCTCTTTTTTTGTTTGTGCTTCTTAAATAGGTTCACCATCCCACAAATCCAAATATGGAGCAACAAAGACGACACTAGTGAGGATCAAACATCATTTAAAATGTATGTCATTTGTCCCTCTCTGAACTAGTTTGTATGACAATGAAATCTAAGGCGAAGTTTGTATTATGCCATGTTTTGTTTTGGCTTCTTGTTGAAGTTAGGGAGATTAGTTTGTGTCCACACTTACCAATTTGTACGATAACAAAATTGGCGACCATATTGGGGAACAACTTCTTTTGTTTTTTGCTTCTTATTTTCTTTTAGCTTGCCTGCTTTTGGTCAGTTTTGTTAGCGCTTTGTGATTTGCCCAAGGCTGCGGGGGCAGTCACAGAGGCAACCTCGAACCACTTGGAGTCTTGGATCTAGCCCTCCAAGACTCAGAGAGGGATCTCTCTTTCTGAATTAACTTGGTATGGAATAGGACAGATGTTAGGCTAGCTATGAAAGTATGGGGTTTTTTATTTTTAAATGATTAGTTTGGGACAGCAAGGAGGGCCATTGGGCAAATGGGGTCTGCGCTTAACAATGTGCTTCACTCTCAGATCTTAGACATAACTCTTAAATGGGGAAAGGTAGAGGAAACGCTTGATCGAATTAAGTTTTGATGGTGTCAATTTTAGGAAGAAATAAGGGAGGAAAAAGCGAGCAAATGAGCAATTAAGAATTCATAAACTAAGATTTTTAGAGGAGAAACATAAAAATTATCACAAGATCAGATGCAAAGTATTTCACAATAAATTCTACTCTATTACTATCTTCTAATAATGAGAAATTGAAAACAAACGAAATGATAACAGGAAAACACTCCAACAGAGAAGGGAAACGCCACCAGCACCTCCGCACAGGAATCCTGTAAACAACATGTCTAATTATTGATCAATCATTAAAGATTACATAAAAAGTTTTCTAGCCAAACATAGCCCATTGTCCAATAAAAGGGAAAAAGTTTCCCACAAGTCGAACCCCCTCACACAAGTCGAAACCTCTCCTACTCAGCCCAGTCGAACCCTCTGTTTGTCTTTTACATCTGCATAAATAATAAAATCTCTTAGTCTTCCCCCACTCGAGCTCATAACTCTGCTTTCTAAAAAAGGAAAAGCAGTTACAACAATTCTATGACACCTGTAGGCTATTTCCTAAAACAAATAAAACAGCAAGTCCAAGAAAAGTCGATTTGGTAACTGTTGCTTGACATCTGGAACACTGGAGGTTTGTTAGAGATTCGCTTCCAGCTGGAGGATCAATGCTCTAACCACTGCCTAGAATTCTGGAGATGATCATTCTGGATTTTCCTTGAATCATGGATCTGCTTCATTCATTATGGCTGATCTGGTGTCTTGACTGCCAGATGCATTAGAAAGGGCTCCTCACAAACGGGATACTCTGCCACCTCTGTTTAAACATTCTTTGCCACCTGTGTAACTGTTACCTAAATATGTAGATCAAACTGTTGTAGTCGGGTTCCCTGTTTTCCACTAACCTCAGTGATTTGCAGTTGGAATTTTTTTTTTTTAATCGGTGTCCCTCATCGACAACTAAATATTTCCAATCATAGCGAGCCAAAGCCTTGCTATCATTCATAACAACCTCATAAGAAGTGACAATAACAGGGAATGTTGGACCCACTGTTTGAGGCATGTGGGTATTCCTCAACTCTTGTCATTTGATTTTGGATCTATGATAGATTATAGCATTCATGCTTGGTGCAAACCTATTGATTTCATTCACCCAATTGGATAGAGTAGAAACATGAGTAACTACTAAAAAGGTCCCATCCATGCCCATCCATTTCAGATGAGCAAGAAGACCAATAGTTTGAACTGTCTTTCCTAGACCCATTTGATCTGCCGAGATTCCGTTGAGCTCATTTTGCCACAGAGAAATCATCCACTTTACACCTTAATTTGATAGGACTTTAACCTTCCCCCAATCAATAGAGGAACACGTTCCATCTGTTCTTTCCAGTTCTTCTCTTCCTCTGTTAAATTACCAGAAGCGTGAACTGGGGTGTTTCCTATGCAATTCTCAATCATGGCAACGATAGCATTTTTTGACTTTTCTTTGTCTGATAAGAGTCTGCATTGGTAGCCACCGTCTTGCACTTTCGAACCCTACCACTTTTCTTTACCGCACTTTCTTTTGCATTGCCATTCTCACTTGGAATAAATGTGATGTCATCCATCTTCTCAATAAGAAACTTCTAAATAAAGTTGAGTCTGGCTAAGAAGCTCATCCAATTTGTTAAATAACAAATGATCCATCGGTGAAGTCCCATTGCTCAGTTGCTTTTCCATTTCTGTCTTTTCTCGCTCAACTTGCTCTTCTTCTATTTCACTATCCTTGACCTGAAATAGTTGTGCAGGCAGCTCACTTTGTTTTGATTGACTGTCAATTTGAAGTTGCGTAATAAACCCTTCCATGGGATCCTTCACCAATCACCGTCTGATCCATTGTGTAGCAGGCATACCAAATCCTGGCCCTACTTGCAAGTTAGCCAACACAATATCCTTCCTAGCAGCATGGTTTCTTGTGTTTTCATTGCAGTTCTCATCCAATGAGGACGTTGATGGTCCTTGCATTTCTAACAAGAGAGCATCCTGCTGAGTAGCCTTTGTTGCACATTTCCCTACATAGTCCTCATTTCCTTCTCCAAATATTGGATTTGAAATAGGCTGCAATTTTGTTTGTCCAGAATCAACATGTATTTCTTGTGAAGGTATAGTAACAGTTGTGTACTGTTCAACATCAATGTCCGACATCACCATGTTCCTTGGATGTTCATTCATCCCACCTTGTTTTGTATCATCCATCTCTGTCAGACTTCTAGTCTCAGGAGAAGCAATGAATCCAAATAACGGATTGTCATTCAATTGTGATTCTAGACCATGTGATTCAACATTTCTATGACTTTCAATTGTGACTGGTGATCTAGCATTCAAATATTGTAATAAAGCACCTAATGGTGCAGAAATTTCTCCCTTCACCCCAATGTTTTTGGAATCATCCTCTTTGGTTGGGAAATGTCTCTTATTTGTGGGCCTGATGTCAAGGTCTGAAATAGATTTCAGCTCCAAGCTGTTATCTGCAGGAGGTTCTGACAAAATTGGAAGTTGTTGCTTGTCATCCCTTATGTCCATTACTGGATTTTCAAAGCCTTGCTGATTTTTTTTTTTAAATGCAGTCTTGCACTCAACGTAACTCTGTGTTTTTGTTTTTAAAGTTTTGGGAATTAATCCCACATTCAGGAGAAGAGAATACAAATGGGTATTGATATATGCCAATAGCTTCCAAGTAGTTTGATGAAGTGAGCCCAAGGCTGGATTTGGAGTTTGGTGTTGGCGTTGGCGCTGGCTTGTGTGTTTGTTTTTGGTGCATTAACTAGCGCTTACCCTCGGTGTTGATTATTCGGGGGGTTGGCCCTAGGCCAATATAATTTTTTGCTAAAAATATTGTCAAATTTTTGCATAAAATTCTGCATAAAGGCCAAGGGGCCACTTTTTTTATAAATTCACCAAACATAGATTATAAAAACCCAAATTAGGCTAATAAACCCAACTTTGCATTTACCCCCAAGAGTCAAATTTTGCCATTTCAAACCACTTCAAATTTTTTTTCTACAAATGCACCGGAACTCGCTTTGAAGCTTGCGCGCAGGTACTCATTTTATGCTTGGTCAGTGTCGAGCGCTTTCTGCCGCCTTCACCATGCGTCATGAGAAAACACATAATGCCTGAAATAGATAGATAGAGTCAGAAAACTGATTCCCCTATTATATAGGGTTCCAACATAGGCTCCACCTGGGGAAGATAGCTCCGAAGGAGATGTCTAGAATCGCTGAACTCTAAATTTCACAGACCGGCTGATCATGGGGCTGCCCCCAAACTGTAAACTGAAAATAAAACTATGAAGGGATAAAAAGAAAAGTTCTCATCATGTTGAGATTATTGGTGCAGTCCTACCTACCCTACTTTGCTAACAGTTACTGCTTCAATCAGGTAATGAAAAAGTGCCAATGAAGCCAACCCAACAGTTGATCCCATGATTGGGCTTCCTCATCATGCGTGATGAAAATCAAGGCTGAAATATGTACTGGCAACTGGTGACATATTTGGTCGTTATAGAGAAAACATGTTTGAAAACTCAAGCTAACAAAAGCCTCCATGTAATCTTCTATAGGATAAATTAAAGCATGATGCATGATATTCGTTCCTAAATCTTCTATGACTAGTAGATCAGTTCCATCTTCAAAATTAAATCCTGGATCTACAACTTCAGCCTTATACTTGAAAACATAATCATCATCAATCTGCAAATCAATAGGTAGTACGATTTCCTCTTGCTTTGGAGAAGGAATATTTTCCAAGAATTCTTTGGGATCTAGGAAATTATAGGACTGAATTTGAGAATCCAAAATTTCAATATCATTTTCGAACTTTTCAACGACTAGCTCAAGAAAACAACTTTTACTTTCAGGAGGAAATTTGCTCGAGTCCAAAATATGAAACACAATTGTTAAAAAGTCTTTGTCAATGTGAAATTCTGCTAACTTACCCTTGAATTCTTCTATGGCTTCACAAGATATAGGATTTGCCACATACCCTGCCATCTTGAAACATCATCAAGGCTTTGAAATCTGGATTCTTCAGCAGTAGAGTTGTTTGTGAACTTTGAAGCTTGGGATCTTGAACAATGGAGTCGCCAGGTGAATGGTACAACCTTCCTGTGTTTGGCTTATGTTCACCATCAGAAGTCAAATCTAAACTTGAAGTGCACCTCTAGAGAAGCTCCCCAGTGGAGTCACCAAAAATGTTAGCGCTCTGTGATTTTCCCAAGGCTGCGGGGGCAGTCATAGAGGCAACCTCGAACCACTTGGAGTCTTGGATCTAGCCCTCCAAGACTCAGAGAGGGATCTCTCTTTCTGAATTAACTTGGTATAGAATAGGACAGATGTTAGGCTAGCTATGAAAGTATGGGGTTTTTTGTTTTTAAATGGTTAGTTTGGGACAGCAAGGAAGGTCATTGGGAAAATGGGGTCTGCGCTTAACAATGTGCTTCACTCTCAGATCTTAGACATAACTCTTAAACAGGGCAAGGTAGTGGAAACGCTGGATCGAATTAAGTTTTGATGGTGTCGATTTTAGGAATAAATAAGGGAGGAAAAAGTGAGCAAATGAGCAATTAAGAATTCATAAACTAAGCTTTTTAGAGGAGAAACATAAAGATTATCACAAGATCAGATGTATAATATTTCACAATAAATTCTGCTCTATTGCTATCTTCTAATAATGAGAAATTGAAAACAAACGAAATGATAACAGGAAAACACTCCAACAGAGAAGGGAAACGCCACCAACACCTCTGCACAGGAATCCTGTAAACAACATGTCTAATTACTGATCAATCATTAAAGATTACATAAAACGTTTTCTGGCCAAACACAACCCATTGTCCAGTAAAAGGGAAAAAGTTTCCCACAGGTCGAACCCCCTCACACAAGTCGAAACCTCTCCTACTCAGCCCAGTCGAACCCTCTGTTTGTCTTTTACATCTACATAAATAATAAAATCTCTCAGTCTTCCCCCACTCGAGCTCATAACTCTGCTTTCTAAAAAAATAAAAGCAGTTACAACAATTCTATGACACATGTAGGCTGTTTCCTAAAACAAATAAAACAACAAGTCCAAGAAAATTCGATTTGGTAACTGCTGCTTGACATCTGGAACACTGGAGGTTTGTTAGAGATTCGCTGCCAGTTGGAGGATCAATGATCTAACCACTGCCTGGAATTCTAGAGATGATCATTCTGGATCTGCCTCGAATCCTAGATCTGCTTCATTCATTCTGGTTGATCTTGTGTCTTGACTGCCAGATGCATTAGAAAGGGCTCCTCACAAACGGGATACTCTGCCACATCTGTTTAAACATGCTTTGCCACCTGTGTAACTGTTACCTAAATATGTGGATCAAACTGTTGTAGTCGGGTTCCCTATTTGCCACTAACCTCAGCGATTTGCAGTTGGAATTTTTTTGTTTTTAATCGGTGTCCCTCATCGACAACTAAATATTTCCAATCATAGTGAGCCAAAGCCTTGCTATCATTCATAACAACCTCATAAGAAGTGACAATAACAGGGAATGTTGGACCCACTGTTTGAGGCATGTGGGTATTCCTCAGCTCTTGTCATTTGATTTTGGATCTATGATAGGTTATAGCATTCATGCTTGGTGCAAACCTATTGATTTCATTCACCCAATTGGATAGAGTAGAAACAGGAGTAACTACTAAAAAGGGCCCACGCATGCCCATCCCTTTCAGATGAGAAAGAAGACCAATAGTCTGAACTTTCTTTCCTAGACCCATTTGATCTGCCAGGATTCCATTGAGCTCATTTTTCCACAGAGAAATCATCCACTTTACACGCTTAATTTGATAGGACTTTAACCTTCCCCCAATCAATAGAGGAACAAGTTCCATCTGTTCTTTCCAGTTCTTCTCTTCCTCTATTAAATTATCATAAGCGTGAACTGGGGTGTTTCCTATGCAATTCTCAATCATGGCAACGATAACATTTTTTGACTTTTCTTTGTCTGATAAGAGTCTGCATTGGTAGCCACCGTCTTGCGCTTTCGAACCCTACCACTTTTCTTTACCGCACTTGCTTTTGCATTGCCATTCTCACTTGGAATAAATGTGATGTCATCCATCTTCTCAATAAGAAACTTCTGAATAAAGTTGAGTCTGGCTAAGAAGCTCATCCAATTTGTTAAATAACAAATGATCCATCGGTGAAGTCCCATTGCTCAGTTGCTTTTCCATTTCTGTCTTTTCTCGCTCAGCTTGCTCTTCTTCTATTTCACTATCCTTGACCTGAAATAGTTGTGCAGGCGACTCACTTTGTTTTGATTGACTGTCAATTTGAAGTTGCGTAATAAACCCTTCCATGGGATCCTTCTCCAATCACTGTCTGATCCATTGTGAGCAGGCATACCAAATCCTGGCCCTGCTTGCAAGTTAGCCAACACAATATCCTTCCCAGCAGCATGGTTTCTTGTGTTTTCATTGCAGTTCTCATCCAATGAGGATGCTGATGGTCCTTGCATTTCTAACAAGAGAGCATCCTGTTGAGTAGCCTCTGTTGCACATTTCCCTGCATAGTCCTCATTTCCTTCTCTGAATATTGGATTTGAAATAGGCTGCAATTTTGTTTGTCCAGAATCAACATGTATTTCTTGTGAAGGTACAGTAACAATTGTGTACTGTTCAACATCATTGTCCGACATCACCATGTTCCTTGGATGTTCATTCATCCCACCTTGTTTTGTATCCTCCATCTCTGTCAGATTGTTAGGCTCAGGAGAAGCAATGAAGCCAGATAATGGATTGTCATTCAATTGTGATTCTAGACCATGTGATTCAACATTTCTATGACTTTCAATTGTGACTGGTGATCTAGCATTCAAATCTTGTAATAAAGCACCTAGTGGTGCATAACTTTCTCCCTTCACCCCAATGTTTTTGGAATCATCCTCTTTGGTTGGGAAATGTCTCTTATCTATGGGCCTGATGTCAAGGTCTGAAACAAATTTTAGCTCCAAGATGTTATCTGCAGGAGGTTCTGACAATATTGGAAGTTGTTGCTTGTCATCCCTTATGTCCATTACTGGATTTTCAAAGCCTTGTTGATTTTTTTTTTTAAATGCAGTCTTGCACTCAATGTCTAAGACAACCTCTATATTACAAGGTGATGATTCACTATTTGACATGTTAAATTCCTTGTCATTCTTTGAGGTTTGCATTGACTCGCATGTGTCTGGTCCCTCAACAAGATTCTCTTCATCCTGTCCAACTGAATTCAAAAGCATTTGTACAGACTCTGAAGATGTTTCCTCAGACCAAACATTAGCATGCCTTGAAATAGTGCAAGTTTTTGTGGTAGTCGAACTGAACTCTATATTCTGTGAACCAGCCTCGAGGCCAAGAACACCATTCTCCTCCCTGGAAAAGTGTGAACTCCAGTTTTCCTCTCTCTAGCTTTGATGCTGAAGTTGAACGCTAGCTTCGTCGAGACTATCAAACCCCAACTACACTCCTAAATGTTCAACTAGATCAAAACTAGGACGACAAAATTGACCCTCCTCTGCATTGGAGTGATGTGTGTCCTTATCCACCACTTGATCATCTATGTTTATGAAATTAATGTCATCATACTCCATTGGCATATTCCTCCCTCCATTCGAAGCTGAGGCTGTGTCTTCGGTACATAGAACACTGTTATTCTCCTTCTGTCGAACCTTCTTCCCTCCATTCAGCAACTTTACTGTCAATCTGATATACAAAACCGGCCTTGGTCTCTGTTCCCCTTTAACTCGCGCATTGTGGTTTCAGGTGCATGGAGCTGGAGCATTGGAGCTTGGCTTTCGGGCCACCTTTTTAATGAGATTATTGATAAAATTGACACCTGCAAGTTTCCCTGGCATCACGATCTCCTACTACATATGGCGCATCAAAGATGGACCTGCACACGTTGACGGTCATCGCCTAGCCAATACCTTGACACATAAAATCTGGTCGACACCTGGGCGCACAGAGTAACTTTGTGTTTTTGTTTTTAAAGTTTTGGGAATTAATCCCACATTCAGGAGAAGAGAACACAAATGGGTATTGATATATGCCAATAGCTACCAAGTAGTTCGATGAAGTGAGCCCAAGGATGGATTTGGAGTTTGGTGTTAGTGTTGGCGTTGGCTTGTGTGTTTGTTGTTGGTGCATTAACTAGTGCTTACCCTCGGTGTTGATTATTCGGGGGGTTGGCCCTAGGCCAATATAATTTTTTGCTAAAAATATTGTCAAATTTTTGCATAAAATTCTGCATAAAGGCCGAGGGGCCACTTTTTTGCTAAATTCACCAAACATAGATTATAAAAACCCAAATTAGGCTAATAAACCCAACTTTGCATTTACCCCCAAGAGTCAAATTTTTCCATTTCAAACCACTTCACAATTGTTTTCTAAAAATGCACCGGAACTCGCTTTGAAGCTCGCGCGCAGGTACTCATTTTATGCTTGGTCAGTTTCAAGCACTTTCTTCCGCCTTCGCCATGCGTCATGAGCAAACACATAATGCCTGAAATAGATAGATAGAGTCAAAAAACTGATTCCCCTATTATATAGGGTTCCAACAAGTTTAATTCTTTGAGTCCGTGGGTGATCCATCTTGACTCCCTAGTTCTGAAATTTCATTGAGAAACTTTGTCCTCCTTTCAAATTTTCCTTATATTCATACATCGTCGCATCCTGCTTGTGTGAACAAGAGCGATGATGTCGCACTGTGTTTTTCTTTCATCCTATGACGATCCTTCATCGTCGCACTGTACTCTTCTGCAACCTGCAACGATTCATGTATAAATTGTTGGAGTGACAAACAACTTTCTTCTCTTTGCCCATATTTGTTTTTACCTCTTGGGATGAACTTTTAGTCTTGGTGAATGATTGGTTTGCATCTTTTAAGCCTGAATTTGATTACTTTTCAGTAATTGAGAATCTTCTTCATAAGCTTTGTAAGTTTTATCTTTTACTTCTTATTGTAAGGGTATAATCTCAAGGATTTGTTCCCGAGTGCTTGCTTGATAAGTTGTTATTGATATTTTTGAGTTTTGGATTGATTTGAAGTTTTGGATTGTTGTTGATTGGAAAATAATTTTTGTTTGCATTTGACAAATAGTTTTCTTATCTTTTCATTTTTTCTTTCATTATGAGTTTGGTTTGGGAAATAGTGTTGAGAGTGCATTGATCTTCTTGGACCATTCTTTATTTTTTGGATTATGTCTCTGTTTTGATTTGAAAAGGAAATCAATGAAGTTTATTCTTCTTTTAGTAATCTTTACAAGAAATCTTTTGCATTCAAATATTTGTTGAAAAGAGAAAATTGGAAGATTTAGTAGCTTTGATTGTTTGGAATCAATATCATTCAAGGATTGAGAGATTATGATTTGTAACTTTTTGTATTCTGGAAAGAGAAACCTTCTCCCTATTGTAATTAGAGTTCATCGAATGAAACAATTGCATGTCAGCTCTTTTTGCATTTTATTGGGTCAAGGTTAAATACATCATCAATTTCATTTCTGTTTCCCTTTGTGAGTAAGCAACAACCATTAAAATTCAGCGTAATTTTAAAAAGTCTATTAGAAAATTTTATTTTCTAGAACTTTTATACACCAACAGTAGCTAGGATAGTGCTTTGGAATAGGTTGTGAGGCACACTCTCCAAAGAATGAAAACACACAATAGTATCTTATGATAGGAAGAGTTTAAATCCACTTGCTACATTTTTTCCTGGGAAGCCCTTCTAACACAAGGGTCAATCACGAGGTCACATTAGGACCAACATAGTTACTTACCCTGATTTGTTGGTCTTATTGTATAGATTGTGCATATTAATGGGGTCACTTGAGAAGAAAATCCTGTGCGGAACTTCTCGAGTCGATTTCGGGCTTAGATACCCTTCCCTTGCGTGTGAATTGGACTATCGACTGCTTCCCCATGCATCACTGTTGTAATTGGTAACCTTAGTGGCCTATCTCTTTAGAGTCTTTACATGAAATGATTGTGGAGGGGCAAGTCTTCACGATACTTGGAACCGACCTTGGCCAAACTCACTCGGGCTCCTTGGAGGGTATACCCATGATTATATGTGGGAGATTGCACCAGGGTGTAAGTCCATTAAGCAGGTCATCATCATAACGTTTCCACCTACTTTATCCCAACCCCTTCTTGTCTTGATTTCGCAACGTTGGATTTCATCACCAACTAGTGACTTCAAAATAAGAAGGTTTGTTTGCATGTTTGATATCTAGATTTTATTAGTGAGTTATGTTTGTTTCTCTAGTTGGCCATTTTTACACATGATTTTGGTCACTCCGGTGTTGTCTTAACAATGGTGTATTTAGGCTCCCAACAAGGACATTTTGCCTGAGAAAAGTGGCCCTTGTCTCCTTCCAGAAAACACATTTTCAAAGTGAGTTCGCAGGCTGCATATGGCCTAGGGTGCGAGAATCCCTCATTCTCGTAGGCAACCTACACATAGGGTGTGAACTTCTTGCAGTTTGCTCCATACATAGGGTGTGAACCTGTTTTCAAGATTGGAAAAGAGAAGAGGTCTCGAGGTTTCTAGAAGGGAATCTTCTAGAAAATGAGTTGGCATTTGTATGGTTGTCATTTTAATGACTTCTCAGATTTGGTGGGATCATCCTCATCCATATAACCATCTCTCCTTCTCCTATATATTGAAAGTTTTTTCATGGAAAAGGTTAAGCAAGATTGGATGAAGAATTGGTGAAAGAATTGTGTGAAGAACCCTGCTTGGACAGAGGCTTGAAGGCTCTAGTTTGTCTATCAAGAGGAATTGGACCTTCTTCATGCAAGTACAGAGAAAGTGTGTGTGTTGGAACCAAGGGTCACTGAAAGGAAGCTTGTGACATCAAGGCGATCAGGTTGTATCTTCTACTTTCAATTAATATGATACAACGGCATGTCCCTTTCCCATAAAGTCACTCTTACTTTATTGTGTAATTCCTTGATCATATACATAAGTTGACATTGAATAAATTTTTCTATCTTCACTTTGGTTGGTTTGTGTTGTCTTTGTATTGACCTCACGAGAGCACCCGAGTGAAGTGGGAGAAACATAGACCTAAGGAAGCGATATAAAGGTATGCCACTTATTCCTCCTTATAAGTAAATTCAATGATTGCAACTTAGGGAAAGAGTCACGTCCTATCCTATTTTTCTCTAGATTCAGGTGGATCTAGGGAGATCTATTAGTGTCTGCACCTACCGATTAGTCCGATAACAAAATTGGCGACTCCACTGGGGATCGAACCCAGAATATTTGGTTTCATAGACTAGTAACTCTTTTCTAGGACTCTATTACACCAACATTAGCTAGGGTAGAGCTTTGGAATAAGGTAGAGAGATACACTCTCCAAAGCACAAAACACACAATATCATCTTGTGTTAAGGAGTGTCAAATTCCATTTGCAACATTTTGTCCTGGGAAACCCTGCTCACACAAGGGTCAAACCCGAGGTCGCATTGATATTGGCAGAGTTACTCACCCTGCTTTGTTGATATCGGTGTAGAGATCACACACATTATGGGGGTCACTTGACGGTATACCCACGATGATGAGTGGAAGCCTCTCAAGTTGATTTCGGGATAGATACCTTGCCCTTGTGTGTGGATCGGACTGTCGACTGTCCCCGCAGGATTTATTGTTGTTGGTGGTGACCTTAGTGGCCTATATTCTTAGGATCTTACACAAGGTGACTGTGAAGGGGTAAGTCTTCATGGTACCTGGAATCGACGTTGGCCAAACTCACTTGGAATCCTTGGAGGGTATACCCATGATTATGTGTGGGAGATTGCACCAGAGTGTAAGTCTGTTAAGCAGGTCGCCAACACAACTTTTCCACCCTAGCCCAGCCTCTTCTCGTCTCGTTGTTGCGACGTTGGACTTCATCACCAACTAGTGACTTCAGAATTAGAAGGTGTTGTTTTGCTTGGTGTTGTTTCCTAGCTTTTTTACTAGCGGGTGTTGTTTGTTTACCCAAGTTGATCATAGGATTTTCTTCGTAAGATTCTAACTCATTCACAATTGACCCTCCACATCGTTCACATAGAATGCAAGGCTTACCCCTAGAAAATCTGGAAGGTTCTCAACCCTTTCCTACCAGCTCACCGGAGGGCTCTCCTCAATAGAGTGAAGTCCAAGACGTCACCACTCCACAAGTGGAAAGAACTAACTCTCTAAAATGATTTCGAATTTCCAATTCTCGAGAGGACTTTTGACTTCGACCCGATTCTGAGAGACGCATTGTGCGTGTGAATTCTTCCGGAGACTTAGTTGTTCAGTCTTCTGGATCATCGACTGGACCTTTCCTAGGACCTGAGGGTCAAGATCCTTTTTGGATTGCTGACATTCTTAGCCGTGATCTCTTCATCTTAGGAGCAGGCGTTGATATCATTGTCTCGCCTGAGCTACTCAGAACTTCTGATCCAGATGCAGTACCGTTTACCACAACTTATTATTTTCCTGGCACAGAAACTTTGTGAGCTGACCACATCTTGACTCTCCCTTTACAAATGGTCCATTATAACGATACTACAAGTCTTCACACCATGATTTCCATGGCTATCCAAGCCCCCATTGGCACACCACTTTCGTCTAGAGTCAACCCGACTCTTCCACCTGGATACCGTGTGTTGAATGCCTCTATTCTTGTTCCTATGAAAATCACATTCGGAACTCCTGGTGATCCCTCTTCTTCTAGGCACTCTCCTCTCGGTTTCATTCCGACACTTCCTCTGCCCCCTTTCAGAGGAACTTTTCCATCCTCTATCGGCGGTGCTGATCCTAGTTACACCACTCTGTCATTCACACCAAATTACCAGATTCTTGTTGGTGGACAATTTCACCAAGGAGGCCCAAATCAACCCCCCGTTGCAGGGAAAATCCCAATTGGAACACAACCCCCGATTGGAACACAACCCCTGATCGGAGGACAACCCCCACTGACCCCACCCTATGGACAGAACATACCTCCATCCTTAGCCTAGTATTGGAACTATCTGATGCAACACAATCCTCAATCGATTGGGGGGGAAAAACCTCAAGCTACATCTCTTATACCCCCTAGCATAGGCCAACCTTATCCAGGTACGTCGAATCCTATTTGGGGCTTGAACACTCAACCCATGCCCCTGTTCAAGGGTATAATCCTATGAGTTACTTGCCTCCACAACAACCACCGAATCTTCCTAGATCCTCGCATTATATGCAGACTGCTTATGGTCCCACTGGTTTGCCGACGGGACTCTCTCCCCAAAGTCACCAATACCTGTATGTGAACAGACAATTACCTTTCTTATCCACCTTGGACCTCCTGGATCTGTCAAGGATTTTAAATGATCCAATTCGTCACTCTCCCCAATGGCCCACCATACCGGCCAAACTACCATCCGACATCCCTAAATTCGATGGAAAAGCGGGAGAGGACCCGAACAATCACGTAATGACTTTTCAACTTTGGTGCTCATCCAACTCCTTGATGGATGACTCTATTCATTTACGCCTTTTTCAACAAACTCTTATGGATTTCACCGTGAAGTGGTATATAGAATTACCACAAGGTTTCTTCACTGAATTCACCACTCTTTCTATGGTTTTCCTCACCCACTACCAGTTATCGATCCGCTATGAAACAAGGACCAATATTTTGAGCTCTTTTAAACAAAACAAAGCCACTCATATCTCTGATCACATTCATGAATGGCGATGGAGACGACGTCTCATCAAACTCGAACTTCTCGATCATTTTCTAGAAGAATGGTTCACGAAATCATTTGTGAACGACATCGGTCATGACATCACCATGGATGGAGTTGTCACAGAAGAACAGGCCATTAGTCGTGCTCAATACCTTGACCTCATTTACTCACAAATGGGTACTCTTTACAACTTACTCCCTGATGCTCCCCGTCCTTCTACTTCCGCCACTTCAACTACTCTTTCTGCTTCTCATGCAGTCGACGGTGTGATTGACACTTTCCATGCCCAACCGCATTCCATCCAAACCTCCAGCAACAACCCCAAACCCATTTCTTCTAATGTTCAAAATACTCCGTCTCCTACCCCTCCCACCGGCAAGACTTCTGAGGTAAATGTTGTTCAATCTACCCCCGTCGATAAAAAAAAATCCAGAAAGGGAAAGGATAATAATAAGGAGGAAAAAACTAATTCACAAGCAGAGAGAACCAAAACACCACCTGTTGAAGATAGGGATAAGTGCAAACCCCGATACCCTTGTCTTATCTGTGGTGATGATCACTACACTAAGGATTGTCCACGACGAGCCGAGGTTACTAAGTTCCTTCAAGGGACCCTGAAACTACCCACTCTGGTCGTATTGTCACAACCCTTCCCTTCTGAACAACAGGCCCAATTGGTCATTCACGACCAACCCTCCCCCTCCAATACATCCTATGTCTTAATGTGTAGAGGAGATTCAAAGAAAAACGACATCGCACTTACCACTCGAGCCAAAGATTATTCCTCCTCTAAAGAGAATGTTGATGTTGTACCTCCTTCATTGGTCCAACCATCTCCCATGACTCCACCTACCAATGGTCATCTTCATCTTGAATGACTGAGCCTCGACACAGTTCTTCGCCGTCCTCCAAAGGGCTTCGTTCGAAAATCGACTTTCAATCCTCATGCATGTGCTTCCTAGAACTACAGTATTGTTGAAGATCTGGCCCAAGCACCATCTGCGATGTCAGCCCTCGAAGTCCTTCAAAGTTGTCCTATACAACGGAAGGCACTGTTGAAATCTATCAGTGTAATCGACCCTACGGATACGAAATTAATAATTTTTGACTTGGAAGATCACATTCCAAGGTTACCCCCTCAACTTGTATTCCAAATACAAGTTATTGTCTCCAACAAAAAAATTTGTAGAATTGTTATCGATGAGGGTGCCTCGACGTGTGTCATGTCTATTACTTGTTGGAAAGCCATCGACTCTCCCTCTTTGAATGAATCCCAAAACACACTCAAAGCCTTTAATGGCTCTGGTTTTAAGACTTATGGTGTCCTCCCTTCATTGCCAATCATGTTAGAAGCCAAAACGGTCCAAGTTGAAGTGGAAGTCTTTGACGCTCCTCTCAATTACAATCTTCTGCTTTGTCGTAGCTGGATTGATTCCATGTGCGCAGTTGTGTCGACTCTTTTTCGTGTTGTACATTTTTCAAATCGAGGAAAGGTAATCATCGTTAACCAATTATCCTTCTTTAACTCGGATGCACATACTGGAAATGTACCGTTCATCGCCAAAACCCCCCCGGATATGAGAACGTTGGTGTGGGTCTTCTTAAAGACTCCTCATTAATGGGTACCTTCCCCATCCCACCACTCGATGTTCCACATCTGTCTGTCACTTCAATCAACATAATCTCCACCTCTATTCATGGAACCCCTGCGTCTCACGACGCATGGCTAGTCCCCAACCCCGGTGATCATCTTCATTACGACGACGAAATGCTGTTGAACCCAGTCGAATCCGCCTATCAGGCCATTCAATTGACAACTCCTTCTACCCCCTCTCTTGGTGATTTATCTCCAGATCCTTTCCATGTCATCTTTCCCACAGACAAAATGATTATGTCTATTATGGAAGACACCCCCTGGGACGATGGAAATCATCGTTCCATCCTCTTCCTGGAACAACACACCATTAGGAGCTACCAATGGATCTCGAACCCGTTGACCATTTTCGTCATTTCCACTGTTCCCGAGTCTACAAATGATGTGTTTTCTGAAGGGAACTTAAGAAATATCTCACCCGCCATTCCCCTCGACATATCCATAAAACCTGGAATTGTCGAAAATGTGCATATCGAAGCTTCATGTTCCCCTGACGAAATCATCACCTACAATTCACTTTTCAAAGAATTTCATGATGTCTTCGCTTGGAGCTATGAAGAAATGTCGGGTATTGACCACGACATTGTGATACATGAGATCAAGACATACCCAGACGCTAAACCCATCTGGCAACGCCTTCATCTGGTCCACCCATGTAAAGCGACCGATATCAAGCTTGAAGTTGAAAAACTTCTCAAAGCCGACTTTATTTACCTGGTGGCTCTCACTGACTGGGTTTCCAATCTTGTCCCGATCGACAAGAAACAAGGCAAAATTCGCGTGTGCGTTGATTATAGGGATATTAAAAAAGCATGTCCTAAATACAACTTTCCTACCCCCTTCATCGACAATTGTGCCAGAAGTGAAATATTCTCTCTGATGGATGGTTTCTCCATATGTAATCAAATCAATATTGTTCTTGAGGACCAACACAAAACCGCTTTTATTTGTCCTTGGGGCACTTTTGCCTATTGGAAACTTCCTTTCGGTCTAAAAAATGCTGGCGCAACCTTTCATCGTGTTATGTCTTATGCCTTCCATGATATCAAGCACATCATGTAGCCATATCTTAATGACTTACCCGCTCATTCCATGCACCGGGTCGATCATCCAATACACCTCCGAGCCATTTTCCTCCGATGTCGGTTTTACCATATACGCTTGAATCCTCACAAATGCGTTTTCTGCATAGAATCCGACTGACTTCTAGGCTTTATTGTTTCACATCAAGGGATCTGGGTAGATCCTTTGAAGTTCGAGGTGATTCCCAATCTCCCTCCTCCTTCTACACTTCGCCAGTTACAAAGTTTGCAAGGGAAAGCAAATTTTCTTCGTCGTTTCATCCTGAACTATGCCGAGATAACTCTTGGATTCACATGACTACTCAAAAAGAGGTCCAAGTTCAACTGGGATACCATCGCAAAAAAATCTTTTGAATCTCTGAAACTGTCCCTGACACGTGCTCCACTTCTCTTCCCCCCTGATTACAGTCGCGATTACGTCCTCTACCTTGTTAGAAAAACAAGATCGCGGAGCAATAAAATAAAACAAATGCAGAAAAAAAACACAGAAGACACACAATACAAGAGAGACACAGATTTACGTGGTTCACCCAGTGTGGGCTACGTCCACCAGAGAAATTTCCAGGTCCTTCCT
>SNQJ01S0140573.1:9731-25023 GCA_010110895.2 Picea sitchensis
TTCATCTTTATACCCTCCTATTTTAAATTCAACTAAACATTGTTTAGTGACATTTACCTGATGTCCTTTTTGTAGCCACAAAACTCTCTATGGGCTAGGATGTTCAATCGTCTCCAGCTCCAGCATTTCTACCATCTCTTTAGAAATGATATTATCTATGCTACCACTGTCCACAATGACCTTGCATACCCTATCCTTTGCACTGGATTCTCCACCTCCTTCTCCAGTGTTAAGATAACTTTTCGCATCATCAATGATCTTCCACCTTCAACATCCTCTGCCTCAACATTCTGCCTCTATGCTTCAGCAATGTGAGTTTCACCACCTTCTTTCTTTTTGTCCGGACACTCATAAGATTTATGTCCGACCTTTCTGCATGTTAATCATTTCACTACTCCACCTCTTCCTCTTCCTCTACCTCTAGTATGAGGAAAAATGTTTCCATTAGCATACTGACCGAGCTCTGTTCAGTATGTATCCCTCTCTATGAGCTTCCACTTCTCCCATTTTGAGTCTGAGGTTTCTTCCACTCTTCCTTGGGTTTCTGATTTCTATCCTGGACAATTGATTTGCCTCTAGGTTGACTTCTGCCTTGGCCTCTTTGACCTTGTTTTTGGCTCAGCTTCTCTTCATCCTTTAGAGCCATCTGATAAACATCTTCCACCATTCGGATGCTCATCATGCTCATCTCATCCTGAATGTCGTATCGTAGACCATTCATGTACCTAGAAACGTTTTCATCATCACTTTCACGATGACCTTCTCTGATGTTCAGCTTGTAGAATTCTTCAGTGTACTCCTTCACTGTCATCAGCTTCTATCTCAAATTCTGCATTCTTCGAAACAGAGTAATTTGGTAATCCCTGGGAATAAATTTTGCCTTCATCTTTGCGATCATCCTATCCCAACTCTTGATTTTTTTCTTTCCTTTGCAACATCTGTCAACTTTTAGCTCATCCCACCACAATGTTGCATGTCCTTTAAGTCTTGTGATAGCATGTTTGACCTTTTTGTCTTCCTCGACATCTTCATAGTCAAAATATGTGTCCAAATCTCTAATCCAGTCTAGAAGCTCTTCAACATCTAGGTTTCCTTCATATACTAAAATATCCATTTTTTCCTTAGCACCCATTCTTGCAACAACCCTAATCAGGCGTTCATTTGCTGCAACTTCTTCTCTTTCATGTCCAGCTTCATCTTCACTTTCAGATTCACTGACATCCCTAGCACCAGCTGTGCACCTCTGTGTTGTCTCCATGTCCTTGAGTCTAGTGCGTATGTCACGCATATCTCTTTACATGGCTTGATTTGGCACCTGCCTACCCCTTCCTCTTGGCATTTCCCTTTCCTCTGGAGGATCGGGTGTTTGCCTGTCTCTTCTTCTCAGCGGCATGGCTAAGATTTTCTTTCTCGCTTTCCCTGTCTGAAATATAAAAACAGAGTCAAGCTCTGATACCACACTGATACAGACCTATCGGCCCTTGGACCAAGATCCACTCCCATGATCGTTCTCTATCCCCTTGAGCCGAAGCAGCTCCTTTCGAATTCCTACTGGAATCTGCAGTTTATCGATCCACAAGTCCTTTTCACAGCTCACAATCTTGCGAGTTCATGAGTCGTGACTCCCGACTCTTCATCTCCAATCTCGCAATACCCAATATCGCGATATGGGTATAGCTCTTCTTTTATCAACACGCTCTACGCGTGACCATCGGCTAAGCTTCACGCAAGATCCTCTCACTACTCAACACTTCACATGTTGTGGCATCCAACCTTGGCACCTTCCTTTCACGAAATCCTGAGAAACAATTTTAAATTTTCTTCTCGTGTTCTCACTACTCGCGATTTCGCGATTCGAAGGGTTGAAATCTCGTTCCCTTATCTCACGAATCCCCGAGATGCAAGAGGTCAACGAGGTTTTGACTCCTTCCAATATGTGACGTGTGTCCGCCTATCTATTTTCCCAGACCCACCTTGTGGTTCTGCCACGTGTCTCTTATGCCCAACTTCACCACTTCACCACTTCGCTTCCTGAAGCGCTACCTCCTTTGTATCCTGACACCTGAAGTGTCGAGAACCCAAACTCCTCACTACCCCTTATCGCAACTCACGACTTCGGGACTTTCAGGACAATAGTCTCAACCTCCTATCCGCCGATATGCTGAAATGTCGAAATTATGACACGTCGTCAACATGGATCCCACAATGGAACTTCCCTCCTTTTTGGAGTTTTCGAACTTCGCGACTTCACGAATCCTAATGCTAAGACTTCGGATCTTCAACCCACAAAACCCTAAAATGATATTATGTGAGTGATCCAACAACACCTGTTGGCTCAGATCCTACGGCTGTCCTAGCTCCTCGGGATTTCGCCACTCGCAACTTGGAGCACCTAATCTTTGGGCTCTCACCTTGTGAACCTCCGAGTTCACGAGATCCCTTGATCTCTGCCTCCTGTCCTCCTCCGCTGGATGATTGTGACTCTCTCACGACTTCAATACTTGTGAAGTCGAAGGACTTCCCTTTCTGACCTCTAATGTTCGAATCCCTGATACGGGTGACCTCACAAGATGTGTCCTCCTTCTAACGGATGGCTTAGATTCTTTCGCGGTTTCATGAGTTCGCCTTTCGCAACCTCACGAATCTTGATGCAAAGGGTTTAAACCGTAACTCCCCTACTCCTCTGCATGATCTGACAGTCCTCAGAACTTTGTGAATTCTCCACGGAGAATTCCGACCATCCAATGCCTCCTTTACAACTTCTGCGAAATGAAAAAGTACGCCTTCATGAAACTTATCCACCAGCAAACAATGTCATTGTGCCTCCTTGTGACACTTCAAGACACTAGCCCTCTAGAGATTTTATTTGACAGCTTCGAAGATCCTATCCCTCCTGAGCTTGATTGAAAAAATTCTCAAGTCCTTTGGGGAAAATTCCTGTGCACACTCCTTGCGACACTTCTTCAAATAATTCCAAGTATTTGAACTTCTTTGACTCTGTGCACTCCCTGCAACAACAATCTTTCAACAATTTCGCTCAATTTGTAACTCTGAGACTTCACTCGGCCTGCGCACACCTTGCACGGCTCTTGTGCTTAAATTTCACTTCAGGGAGAATGAGAACAATGTTATCCCTCCTGAGCTTTTAGAGATGAACTCTGACTTCTGTCAACGCACACCTTGTGGACAATTTCACTGCACTCCTTGCAGGAAAACTCTTGCTCAGACAGAGAAACAATTGAAACTCATTCCTTACTCTCCCTCTCTTCAGATTTCAGACATTTAATATGAAATCATACATTCGCGCATCAAAGCAAATGCATAAGAGAGAGTAACAAGCATGAGCATAACATTCAATCATGCATACACAAAAAGTATTTGAACACCATGAGTCTGAATCAAGCTTCATATATTAATCTCAGAACTTCTGTACATGGGTTCTTCTACACAACTTTTTTCTTCTTCTTCTCTATGCTCTCTTGATCATGTTGCTAATGTTACAATGATACAAGTGAGGGTGTCTATATCTGTTTTCCCTCTGTCTCCTAAAACTCTCTAATCTAAGAATTCAGAGCTACCTACTTACATTTACTAGCATAAATGTCTCTTAGTCCTTCAGACGAGAGCGGGACGCTCAAGGTATGATTACAATCTCCAAGTACACCCTTTCTTAATTGTCTCATTTAAGTTTGGTGTATCCAACTTCAAAACATTTTAAAAAATTCATCATGTGCCAAAATGCGTTGGTGTTTGTCCCCCACTCGCTTGTTGTTGGCGATGCTCCTGCATCATTATCCCACTATCATAATTTTTCCTGGTTTCATCCAACTGTTTGATGTGAAATTTATGACCATTGCACCACATAGCGTTGTGGAGTTTCAACTGCAATATTCCATATATGTAAAAGATGCATTTTCAATTAAAAAATTAACATTTATATAAATTGGAAAGTATATAAAAAATATATAAGTACACATGTAGTCACATTAATATAATATAAAATAATTGAATAAAAAGGGTGAATTTGCTTGCCTTTCCATCTTTCAAACCATATGCTAAATCAATTTCCCTTTTCGTAACATTGACATCTTTCTTATGACTAGCTTCTCTAACCAATTCAAATAGTCGTTTCCATGATAACCTACTGCCATGATGTTTTTTTCATCTTTCAATCCATACATCCATCCAATCAAGATTGTTTGCAATGTATAAATGCAGTGCATCTCAATCTTGAGCAACTGAATCAAGAAAACATAATTCACCAATATTAAATATTAGTTATAATGTCCAAGGTAAATATTAATAATTCATGAAATAACATATATTAATATATTAATGAGTATGAACATCTACACAAAAATTAAAAAAAAATTATGTGTATTATTAATATAAATATCCACAATTATCAATATATTACCTCTCATTTTTCTCTTTCTACCTTTCCCCAACAAGTGCTCCCGATCTTCAATTTTTTTTTATGGAGTTCACATCCCAAATGTGATCCATTTCATTCATAGTTGGCACTACAAATTTAGGAATGTAATGACTAATATATACCATGGATTGATATACCATATATCCCTCCACCATAGAACCCTCAAGACATGCTCTTTGTCTAACCAAATCCTTAAATGATTTCAAGTGCCTCTCCACCATCCACATTGACCTTATGTGAACAAGTCCACAAATTTCAATCTCCTCAACTTGGTGTATCAGGTAGTGTTATTGTGCATTGAAAAATGTTGGAGTTATATACTTTTGCATTTCACACATTAGTCGAGGAATTTATCTCTTTCAATATTTTATATCATATTCATGGATTTATTTCAATGGAAACCATCTACATGAGATCATGACATAAGAAAATAAAATGTTTCAACATAACATAATATAATATATTACATTACAAGTAAAACACATGTAATTAAGTACAACATCAAATTGAAAGAGCATTTTGCATATAAATCACAACTACTCACCTCGTGTGTTTGAAAATATCATATATAACTTGTTTGACATTGTTGTCAAATTCGTTTGGGAGAGATAGCGATAGAACATATTGTAACATAAAAATGAATCGTTATTTGTTTCGACCAAAGTAGAAAAAACAAATTAAAAACTTAAAATATGTATAAGGCCAATATATATAAATATGTATACCGAAATTATTACCTTAATTAAGGTATGCCAATCATGTGTTTTTACCCCACCAAATTCACCTTTCTTCGTTAAGATATTATTTATGTTTGAAGCAAAACCTCTGGGAAATTTAATCCTTTGAATGACCTCTTTTACATCATTGTTTTTTTGATATGTTAATAACCATGGAAGGTTATTTTGGTCTAGTCCATATTTACTTGATCAGATCACACTTCACATTGCACGATTGGCTTCCTAAATGTCAGTACAATTTTTGACAATGTTTTCTTTATCCCTCCTACCATCTATGATTCACCATAACGTTTTTGTCACATTCTTCCCAATATGAATTGTATCAAACAAATGAGCTATTTTTAGCTCCTCATAGTAGGGAAACCTCATGAATTGAGTGGGATAACATTTCATTCCTCATGGAAGAACTTTATTAATACCTTTATGATGGCAACCTTCATGAAGCATAAAAGAAATCACAAAAATAATTATCAAATACGGTAAAATAAATTCAATGATTAAAATAAACATTCAAAACATTACATGATATAGGATACATAAAGAAAATGCATACCTTGACGATTTCTATTATATTCCGACCTCCATAGGTGAGGTGTCATTCTTCATGGTTTTAAACTAGTCTCTTATTTCCCATTGAAAATATGTTTTTCAGTAGTAGGATACCTATGGTTCTTAGGGAGGAGGTGCCTATACTCATAAAACATCACCTTTCCTAAAATTTTTGAATGACAATACTTCATCTTAGGACCACAAAATAGACATGCAAATTTACCCTTTGTTTGAAGACCTGCAACATATGGATTAATGTCAATTATATACGATAAGATTATTTAAAAATTAAACATACAACGTGATATATTTAAAAAATTATATAGTATTAAAGAGAAATAAAATTCTACATATAGTAAAAATGTGTTATTCATGGGGCATCATGAATTGTCCATAAAATTATTCCATAGCATTTAAATTTCTTCTCCCCGATTAGTTTACAGATGTCATACATATTGATTCCATCCCATAACTTTAGTATCTTTTCCATAAGAAGCTCGATATATACATTCATATCTTTAACCTGTTACTTACCCAATTGTTTGAAATTACACATAATTACTATAACCATGATATGTATATATAAGTAAATAAATAAACAAAATATATTATGCAAAAAATGAAACAAATTAAAATGTTATAATAAAAAAATTGATGTAAACAAATACCTGGAAGAATCATTGTGAACATTATGTGCTCTCTCTTTATTGACATCCAAGGAGGAATGTTATTGTTTATAAAAAAATAGGCCACACTGAGTAAATATACCTATTCTCTTTGAATGGATTAACACCGTCATCTTCCAATGAAAGCCTATCATTATGAGGTTCATCTTTGAAATCTTCCCATTTTTCCTCAATTTCCCTAAATGCATAACCTTCGGCACGAATTCAAAGAAAACCATCTCCACTTATGTTATGTGCATGGTAATCCATAAATTGTGCTATGCTTTCACACCGGAACAATCGATACAAAAGTGGAATTATGGGAATATGACAAAGAACCTTTCAAGGCACCCTTTTTGTTACTTGATCGGTTCGATATCTATTGATAATACATTGCGAGAGTGTTGTCCATAATATATAATATGATCATTAGGACATTCATATATAGTTTGATAATCCATTCCAATGTCTTTCATAATGGCGTGTAAATATCAATCTGTGTGAGGTAAAATATTTGACGATGGTAACAAAAATTCACCTAACAATCTACAACATAACAAATAACTAGTTAATGTAAAGAATATTAATCATAAAAATTGCATTCTTATATTACACATTAACTAACAGTAAAAACAAATAGAAAAAATTCAACATTTATATATAATATGAGATGAAACATATTACATACCTTGGGATCTGTTTCATACAAGTGTTCGAAAAATTATTCTTAACCTTTAAGTTCACTAGAAACGATGTAGTAGAGAGAATATTTTGTCTTGAGCCTTCATAAAGTCATTTATTTTCCTTTTCTAATAGAGGTTCATCATAAATACCATCACTTCCCCCATCCTCATCCGATTGAGAAAACAAATCTTGGATCATTTTATTTGTCCCATCATCTTCTTCCATGGGATCATTAACTTGATTTATCCCATCATCTTCTTGATCATGTTCCTCATCCTGTACAACATCATTTATATTACTACTTGGTGCAATATTATGAAAAACGTTAGAGGGAAAATCTAACTTTATAATTACAAACAATCATGAAAAAATAGTGTGTATAATAAATATTCAAACAATACACACACACACACACACACACATATATATATATATGAAATCGAAAATATAAAAGAAGATCATGAATGTATAACTAATTACCATGGGACGATATTCATTTGATCCCCCATCAATGTGCCCATATTTCCTACAATTGTTTTTAGTTGTTTCTATTAAATATATTATGGGACGTGTAGTGAAACATCTTTTGCAATGGAAATAACATCTTCCATCACCCTTTTCATGCTCTTTACTTTTTTTCCCACCTCTAATATTTTGTGACATTCTTCCACACAAAAATACCCTAATTCGCAAAATATTTATAGATATTCTTTTCGTTGCAAGAGCAATGAACGTTGACCAAATCAATGTTGACTTTGTCAAATAGCATAACGATCAATGTTGACTTTTTCAAATAGTGTAATGGTCAATGGTTATCGTTTCTCTGGTGACAATAACCAAAGGTCATCGCAAGAGCGATGACAATCCACTATATTCACTTTCATCGCTCTTGTGACAAACATCTGGGTTCATCACAAGAGCGACGAATTCGGGATGGATTTATTAAAAAATTGAAAAATTGAACTCTTTCTCTTGAATTTTGCAAGGAAAGGGTACTTTCGTCGCAAGTAGTCTTCGCAAATTTTTCAATATGTAGTAGTTCTCCCATATGTGGATGGAAGTGGTTTCCAAAGTGTTACACTGACCTTTCACCTAAACTTCAAAATTAATATTGAACAATCTACATATGATACCTTTATGATGAATATCGTGAGAGAAACAATTCAACTAGAACAGAATGATATGTTTTGATGTAGATGTTTCTCCCTCATCATCGAATTTATTTCATGAAAAATGATTGATTATGTTTATAGGATTGTTACAAGGTGAAAAAATAGAATTACATCTCCATAAATGGATTTAGGAAGGATCCATAGATGAAAATTAAAGAATTAACAAAAACGACTCCATGTGATCAACTTTTCTCCTGGATATCGTAGTGCCATTTTGTTGATGTGGGTGAAAATGTCGACGTTGACATGAGGGGAATTTGATCAATGGCAGGTCCCAATTAGACCCACTCTATTTTTGTATAGAAATATCCATTGATATATGGGATCGATCATCGTTAACTGAAGGAATTTCTCTTATAAGAGAGAATGGATCATCTAAGTTAGACTAAATTCTACATGAAACATTATTCTAACATGCTGATGCAATCCTACTGTAATCTGTATTTATTTTACTATTCTTGTATATTTTAACCTTGTACAATAAATTATTGCAAATGGATTCATAAAAAAAATAGAGAATATATAATGGAACACATAGACATTACACAAAGATTTTACCCTGGAAATCCAAACAAAGAAAACTAGCAACATGTTTAGAGTCCCACCTCTAATTATTTTATTCATAATCCTTCTTCATTGCTTACAATACAATATTGTAATGGCCCCGGTCGTTGCGACACAAAACGCCATAAAAAAAAATTTGGACTAGGAAAATAATGTCAATAATGAAATCATAGCGACACAACTCGACGATATCATAATGAATGAATGTTATGCGACACATAAACATAAAAACATAGCATAATAGCACACCATGAAGCTTGTAACAATTTACGAACATTACTTAGATAAAGGATATAAATGACTACCTGCCCATTCTACCCTGCAATGGTTAGGACCTCCAGGACACATAAGAAATGCTCAAGCCCAAGTTCTCATCGATTTTGGCCATTTAATATCTCAGGGCTGGTGACTATTCTGAGGAAGAATGAGGTGTCTACATCCCACCTGACATAATCAATCCAAGTCGACTAAGCTAAAAACAACATCAATGAACATCTATTTCATCAATACATCAATTCTAACATCAATTAACCATAGAGCAATGGTAATCATTAATGTTATCCATCATACATCAATATTAATTAACGACACATTAATAATCTAGTTCTAAATCAATCAAGCATCATCAATATTTATTTGCGCATTAGGACAAATATTAAATCAATCATTCTATCTACATGGTGCAGGCAATCTAAACACCTATTCTTTAGCATAGACCAAAGCATGAGATAAACCATTCTAAACCATCACCCATGACCTACAAATCATAAGCACAAGAGTTCGAATGTCTACCTCAATCATTCATTAAAATTTAATGGCACAAATGTTGTTAGTCTAGTAATCATTGATAAATCTATATTGCAAGTAAATATTGGGATCCATCATTCATTAATACATAAAATCTGACCGCGCACAGTTCTAAAATCTATAACTCAAATTATGACGAGAAATATATTTGCGCAAGAGTACGATAATCAACAATCATCCATCTAACTATGGGAATTAATGTGCATTACTTAATCAACAAGGCAACCGCACATCGGATCGCATGCAATATTAGCAAGATAACCCAATATTAAATTTATTTACTTCCAACTCAATAATGGAAACCAAATAATAAACATTACTTAATACCTAAAAATCATTAAGAAGCAACCATTCTCTTTTCTTAGAAGACGCAAAATAAATTAATAAAATATTCTTGTGATATACAACCATTGTGCAAGGAGTCTCCATCATAAGTCAAGAACATATTCATCATTATAAAAAATAATACATGCATCTTTATAATTCAGAGTCTCGATTATAATCAATAAGCATATGTCATTTAATCAAGACAATAGACCTTTATAATCAAGAGTCTCCATTATTATGCTCGATTAAATTTTTCCCGCTCACCTCATTTATATAAAGTAAAATCCATAGCTAATTAATTTTCCTTAGAAAATTCTTAACAATTTAACTATAAAACTTAAGTAGGTTAAGGAAATCAAGAAGGGAAGGGTAACGTAACATCTAGATAATCCATCATCTTTTACTCCTGGAAAAGTGGAAAATGGAGATTATCTTTTCAAGGATTGCTAATTAAATAGAGACTAGATATTTTTGAGGAAGTTCAAGACAACGATCTAATCAACGCCTAACTACCAATAGTCAATTTAATTTCCATAACAACAAAAACGTCCAGCCGCCAATGGACAGATTTATATTCCCAAAAAATAAGTGTCTGAAATAATATAGGCATTGAATCTAGGCGTTGAACCAGATTTAGTTTCTCTAAGAAAGTAATTATGACTATAATTGATTCCATTACCCATTGTCTCAAAAAACTAAAGGTTCGATAACATAAATTCCAGAAAGGTTTATTCAACATATCAGTAAATGTTCCAACTCTTATTACAAGTGTCGATGCATGTCCCCAAGAACTAGTAGGTCCATTTACTATTTGAACACTAGTGGAATATATAATCGGTCCTTGTTTTCATTAAACAGATAAATACGTTTAAAAATAAAACGTCCAATCTAAAGGAAAAATCATTTGAGAGAATTTATTTTGTTGTTTCAATTTTCATTTATGCGACATGCCCTTCAAGACGCACTACGTGCTCCAAGGGTGCCACTTGCCTTTTGACTAATTTTGGTAGACGTCGAACCCTTGGAGTCAATACTTCATCAGGTGACCTTGTGGGAGACTAAGGGCCTCTAAGGAATAAAAACCCTGCCTTATTGTGTGCCCTTTAGAATCTTTGTGAGCGACTGTCAGAGTTTTCCCTCATGACTTCATGGATCTCTCAAACTAGGTAATCATTAACCCATTGTTCGATCCACGATGGGAGTGATAGTAGGCTATGGAAGTGTTGTTTCCACACCTCTCCCTCAATATCTCTAGTTTTCGTGCATGACCCCTTTACTCCAAATGTGAGTGTGGTTAGCAATCTATCGTCAACCTGCATCCATCAACAAAGCATGCCAGTGATCCAAAATTAACATCATAATATACCAGTCATATGTCACATATGCAATAACAAAAATACTCAAACCATAACAGTCCACTCCTTGACTTGATCCAGATTCAAAGGAGGTCCATCGATGCCATCGACATCCTCATTTGGTCCAAAGTCTTGCACACTCAGGAAAAACCAGTCAATAGGAACTATCAATATAATATAATAAAATACATATCATCATATCCACAATATCATCATAATCCATAAGTGAAACAGTCAATCATATAATGAACTGGATCACTTGAATGGAAGTGTCCTCAAAGGATAAGTTGCATCAGGTGCGCACAAGAGAGGGATTTTACAATATATATATATAGGATCTCGCAACATCCAAAACCCCTAATAAATTTACATGGATAATTCAACAATCCTAATTCTCTAAATAAAATTAGAAAACCATCAGGGAAAACCATCTGTGAAAAAACCACTGAAAACAAATGCAAAAAACTACCATTTTTTTTTACAAGGGCACTATCCCTAAACCCTAGTACAACAAAGCCACTAGTTTTGGTCATGAAAAGAATATAATATATACCCAACATTCTTCCAGTTGTTTTTTTCTTTGTATACATGAGGTTACAAGGTTACATAGTCAACAATTGAGGGAAATGATGTCTATAGATTTTCTACACTAAGAGAACTTTTCAGTGTTAATATATTTTGTTAATGAATTTGAAACATTATTCAAAGTGTCCACATTCATCATAAACACTTTATTTTCTTCAATCATGTCTCACACAAAGTGGTATTTAAAATCAATATGTTTTGTCTTTGAATGATAAGTCAAGTTCTTCACTAGGAAGCTTGCAGTCTATTTGTCATAATCTATCCTTACAACTTGTTGTATGATGCAGGAGCATCATCAGCAACAAGCAAGCATGGAGGCGGAAGACAGCTGGAAGACCACCAGTGCACATTTTGGAATGTTTTTGAAATATCAATGTAATAGCTAGAAGGCGTACCTTGCATTTATATCTTGGAGGATGTAAACAGATCATGATCGATTCACTTTTATTTGAAGGAGGTAGAGACATTTATGCATAGTTAATGAAAGTAGGTAGATTTGAATTCCATATTTGACAATTTTAGGAACAGGAGGGAAAACGGATATAGACACCCTCATCTTTGTATCATTAGAACATTAGAGCATAGAGAAGAGAAGAGAGAGTTGTAGCTGAGAGTTGTAGAGAAGAACCCATGTACAAAAGTTCTGAATTAATAGATGAAGCTTTGATTCAGATTCATGGTGTTATGATTCTTTCTGTGTATACATGATAAATGATATGCTTATGGTTGTTTATTCTCTCTGTTATGCATTTACTTTATTATTGTGTGAATGTATGATTTAATGTTGAATGTTTGAATTATGAGAGAGAGATAATGAGTTTCAATTGTTTCTCTTCCTTAGAGAAGTTCCTGCAAGGAGTGCAGTGAAGTGTTTGCAGGGAGTGTGTTGACAAAGACTTAGATTTTATCTCTGAAAGCTCAAGAGAGACACCATTGTTCTCATTCCCACAGAAGTGCAGCTGAGGCACATAAATCGTGCAAGGTGTGTGCAGGCCGGTTGAAAGATGAGAACTTATCAACCAAGAAGAGAATTGAAGGACTGATGTTACAGGAGAGTGCACAGAGTCGAGAACCCAAATATATTTAAAAGTTGTCGCAAGGAGTGTGCGCGGGAGTCTTCTAGAGACTCGGAGTTGCCAGAAAGCTCAGGAGGGTTAGTGCCTTTGAGGTAATCAAAGGGGAGACAAAGAGAAGTCGCTTTGCAGAAGTTAAAGCTCTAGTGGAAGAACCTTGGTTTATTTCGCAGGAATTATCAAGGAGCAATGAGTGGTTGAAATTCTCTGGGGGGAATTCTTGAAATCACGAGGATCGGAAGATCAAGGGAAGTTGTAGGGTGGTTAGAGATAGGCAAGCTTATCACTCTAGGATCCAGAATCAATGTGGACCATTGGTATTTCTTTGCACAAGTCGTCAGATCATTTCGGCATTTTGGGGATCTTAGCAATGAGGAGTCGAGTGCAGTGGAATGAAAGTCCTGAAGTCGCGAGTTGCGATAGGAAGTGACATGGAGTTAGGGATTTTGGCACTTCAGGTGTCGGGAACAGAGAAGGAAACACTTTGGGAGTGAAAGTCCCGAAAACCAGAAAGAGTGACTTGGGGCAGGAGTCCGTGTCAGAGATAGGAAGTGATCGAGTGGACAGGTAGTGTGTCCTTATCAAGTTGACGGAGTCAAACCTTATGGACCATTTCGGGGTTCAAAGGTCGAAGGACAGAGATCCTTGCATTTGGATTCACAAAATTGCGAAGTCTGAATTCCCGATGAAGTGAGAATCTCGTTGAAAAGTCAACCTTTGTTGAGTGTATCAGAGTTCAAAAATTTATGTTTCGGAAGTTGTGGAGATAAGAACCCTCTAAAAAAGGGATCGCGAAATCACGAAACCCAAAATCCCGAAAAGGAAGAAGGGGAAGTACCGAATTTGTAAAGGGTGCGATCCTATTTCGGGTCAGGAGATCTGGGTGATGCTTCACGTTTGACTGCGTGGGAACACTCATAAGGACCTGTGGATACACTGTTGTGTGTGAAGGGTATTTCCTGAGGGGAAACCAAAGAGTCCATTAGACTCAAAGGGTAGATTATAATGATCCTGCACGGACCTTAGACCTGAGGGTTTGGGGGTCTGCGTCAGTTGTGGTATCAGATGACATAAAAAGTTCTTTGTTTTCTATAGCAGAGCAAGGAAGAATATTTCTTAGCCATGTTGCCGAGAAGGAGAGATAAACCAATGCCTGATGCAGCAGTGGAAAGGGAAATGCATGAACTATGTGCTAGGCTTGATGCCATGGAGACAACACAGAGGCACACAGTTGACGTTGGGGATATCAGCGAGGCTGAAAGTGAAAATGAAGTCTGACACGAGGGAGAAGAAGTCGCAGCCGAAGATTCTATAGAAAAACGTGTATTCAGGGTTGTCGCAAGGATAGGTGCTAGAGAAAAATGGAGATTCCCATCTATGAAGGGAACTTAGACATTGAAGAGATTCTAGACTGGATTAGAGATCTAGATAAATATTTTGACTATGAGGATGTCGAGGAAGAGAACAAAGTCAAACATGTTGTCACAAGACTTAAAGGGCATGCATCATTATGGTGGGATGAACTGGAGGCTCACAGACGCTGCAAAGGCAATCAAAAAATCAAAAGTTGGGATAGAATGGTTGAAAATATGAAGGAAAAATTCAAACCCAAGGATTATAAAATTACTCTATTTGGGAGGATGCAGAACTTGAGACAGAAGCTAATGACAGTGAAAGAGTACATTGAAGAATTCTACACACTGAACATCAGAGCAAGTCATCGGGAAAACGATGATGAAAAGGTTGCCAGGTACATGAATGGTTTAAGATACGACATTCAAGAGGAGATGAGCATGATGACCCTTAGAAATGTGGAAGATTCTTATCAAAGAGGCTGAGGTAGAAGTCAATATAGAGGCAAAGAAGTTGCCCAAGATAGAGCTTAGAAACCTCAAGAAGAGTCAAAGAAACCTCAAACTTGGCATGATAGAGGAGGAAGATCACGAAGAGGAAAGTATGCTGATAGAAATACTTTTCCTTGAACCTTAGTGTTATCACTGAAATTTCGTCCGCACAGGGCGACAAGAAATCAACATCATCAACACAGAAAAACAATCATCCATGGCACAAGGATTAACTCCACAGCACATCAAAAGGGCCAAAACTATACAAAGTTGGCTAAAAAGATTAAAAAGCGCACCACGCCCATGGTAAACTAGCGCATGCGCGCATTATATTCGTACATAGAGCGCATATGCGCGGCTGTGGGGTGCAAAACCCGCGTGCCTGCCAAACGACGCATTTATGAAGCTGTTCGGCCTCCCAACCACTAATGGATCGGCTCCCAAGTCGATTTGACATCAAATCCGAGCTCAATCTGCGTGGGGAGGCTGGTCAAA
>SNQJ01S0140574.1:0-25023 GCA_010110895.2 Picea sitchensis
TAAGAAGTGAATTGGTTAGTTATGAAAAGACAATTGTAAGCTTAAAGAAACAATTAGAAGACTTTCAGAAACTAAGAGAAGAAACCATTTCCTTGAAAACTCTACTCGAAGAAGCAAGAAGAATAGCAGAAGTAAAGAAGGTCTAAATGATAAAGAAAGAAGAAGATTGTGAGAAACTTGAACAAAAAGTTGTCTCATTGAGGAAGAGCTTAAGAAACTCTCAAGTGTCAAAAGAATTAACACATCTTGGATGCATGGGTGAAACTTCATACAAAGAATATGCAAATACCAACAATTGGTATCAGAGCGGGTTACCTCCAGTACAGTTTAACCACTGGAAGGAAGATCCTATGCAGAAATGAAAGACAACATTCCAAATGGGATTCCACCATTTGATGGAAGAAATTTTGAATACTGGAAAAATAGAATGGAAACTTACTTGAAAGATCTTGGGGCAGACGTTTGGTTCTCAGTTTCTTCAGGATACAATTCTTTGAAGAAACCAAAGACTGCAGCTCAAAAGGAAGCAAAAAGGAACAACAAACTAAAAATAGATACCATCCTGGATGGATTAACAGATTCAGTGAAATCCAAGGTGGGATCATGTGCATCAGCAAAAGAGCTTTGGGACAAGCTACAAGACCTTTATGCAAGGGAAGAAGCAGAAGAAAAAGAAGAAGAAGTTGAAGAAGATTACAACATCTCAGATTTCAAAGAAGAAAATAGAGGTTAGTTCTTTTGCTTTAATTGTGAAGGAGTAGGACATGTTGAATTTGAATGTCCTCATCCAAGGATTGAAAGAGATGACAATGAAGAAGAAAGAAAATCATGAAGTAAAATGATTCAACAAGAAGATGAGGAAGCTTAAAAATTGAAGCATGTTGAGATTGAAATAACAAGCTCAAAGACATGCATAGACAACTAAGAAGTGAATCGGTTAGATGTGAAAATACAGTTGTAGCAATATTAAATAAACAATTAGAAGACTTCAGAAAATGAGAGAAGAATCCATTTCCTTGAAAAATCTACTGAAGAAGCAAGAAGAATAGCAAAAGTAAAGAGGTCCAAATGATAAAGAAATAACAAGATTGTGAGAAACTTGAACAGAAGTTGTCTCATTGAGGAAAAGCTTAGAAACTCTCAAGTGCCAAAGAGAATTAACACATCTTGGATGCATGGGTGGGAAACTTCATACAAAAGATGAAAATACCAACAAAATGGACACTAGTTCTAGTCATGCAAAGTGCTTATATCCAATAAGTGTAGTGAACCAAAACTTGGAAATTTTACCACAAGGACTATGCTATGTCTCCTCAGTCTCCAAAATGGCTGTGGCTAAATGTTCCCCAAAAATGTTATATTGAAAATACCAAGATGTCTCATTTGAATGAGGTAAACCTAAGGATCGCATACTCTAAAACCAAATGTTATGAACCAAATGTTTAAGATTAGCATGATAAACCAAAAGTACACACCATGTACACAAAATGTGAATGTGGAGAACAACTCCAAAAATTATAATAGAGATGAGGATGCCTGTGACTCCTTAAAGAATATGTGAACCTCCTCCAAATACCTAATGCATTCATACATCCAAATCCCATGTTCCAGCCGATGGCTACCTAGTTCTATGCTATACCTTGGTAGGGATCTAACCTCCTAACCCCTCCTTGTGAGGGTAGAATAACATATTTTACATGTAATAATGAAGATGACCATTAGTTAATAAGGCCTATTTAATAAATGTGAGAAAGTCATTGTAAGAAGACCTAATAGAAGCTTTTGCTTCTAGAAGATCTTCCTCTAGATATTCTTTAGAGATAGAATTAATTATATAGAGAAATAAGGTAGGAGGCATGATAAGTCTTTGTTTGGATAGGTGTAATAGAGGCATGCTCACCTTGGGATTTTCCCCTCGAGAGAGACAAGTGAACATTGCTATTTGAACAAGGTATTTTTGGTATTGTTCTTCTCAATATTTTTGTTGTTCCATTGATATCTGTTGAATATTCATGTTTCTTCATATTATATTACATTTCGTACCTTACAACAAGTGGTATTGAGCACTTTCCTTGGCTGAACTTGTGGGTATTTTTTTTCTAGGGTAGATACATGTATTGTCAACATATTTAAAGCACAAATATCTATCATTCAGCGGGTAAAATTGTAGTAGGGGAAACATACCTTGGCGGGATATCTGAGGAGGCCAGTTTCCACGAGGGGTTTCCATAAACCAAGAGTTCCTCCCTTGTTGCATGACAACTTTACATGGCAACCCACATTGGGTACCCTTGAGTAGTACACCACATTAGACATAGACTGGCTACGACCATCACTCCCATGTTGACATGTATATCCTTGAGTCCCCTAGGTCTCTAGTAGACCCATCCCTATATCAATTGTTGATCCAGTCCTTTAACTCTGTTATAGTGCCATGAGAACAACAGTCAAGAAGATACTCTCTGGTACCTTGGTGTCGGGTGAGTCTGACTAAGGAGATTTACAATCCAGGCCTCCATAGTTGGTTCCTTGAGATATTTGGACAAGTACTATTATTTGACCCTGCACATATGTCGAGAGCTATAACACAGGAAAACCCTTGTCCATAGGCACCCTGCAAACCGTAATCTGGAGGAACATACCATACAAGGAAAATAAAGGATATTTTGGTAGCGTTACAACCTTGCCTCCTGCATCCTAGTTGCAAAATTACTACACATTCGTTCCTAATGGGAATTTGGGCATTTCAACATTGCAATATTATTAGAATTGGGAGTATAACTCCAAAAATAAATATAGTGGTCCCTGGGGCACCATTATTTGGGACCTATCCATTGGATTCCTCTATTTTCCTTGATCATAGTGATACCTATAAATTTTTAGTCTATTTTTTCATGGACCCAACCTCCTTCTCTACACTCTTATTTGTGACCCATCACATTGGACTCCCATTTTACTTGCCCAGTCATTGTGGGTACCTATCCCTTATAGGCCTTTTTCAAAGTGGTCCCACCGGCCTTCCCCAACACCCTTATTTGACACCTATCCCATTTCATTACTCATTTCACCCTGATCCTGCATCCTTATATATAATTTCTCTTGTATTTTTTCTTTTGGACCCACTTCCCCTCCCATTACCTCCTTCTCAAATGACCACCACTCACAACCAAGAAATCCTTCACCTCAAGAGAATCCAAACACCATCAAAGAGGAACATCCATAGAGATGACTTGAATCAGAGTTCTACCAATTCAAATTAGCAGCCGATCACCAATGTTAGGATGGATTACAGGTTAAGGTTGAATTGGCCTCCCTCACCATCACTCTCAAGAAATGGTTAAAACAATCCCATGCCTCTCCCTCCTATGAACAAACTTCACACTATGAAGGTGAGGGACTCTTCCATAATATGTCCCTTTCATTTCCAACTCCTTTCATCGTGACCCACATCTTCCCAGAGTTGAGGGTGAAAAATTTGATGTTGAGATGCACATGATGGAGTCACTCAAATGGAACATTATTTCTCCTTGCATGGAATTAGTGATGATTTGGACAAACTTTGTTATGGTTTCCTCTATCTAGATCCTGAATGTTGGGAATGGTGGCAATGGCATAAAAGTTCACACATAGGGTATGTTGCTTGGACATTGTTTGTTGCAGAGCTTTATCAATGCTTTGACACTTGCACCCATATCTGGGTTGTTTGATAAAGTTGAAACAATTAGGGACAGTGGAAGAATTTATATCTTCCTTTGAACACTTTTCTTTTAGAACGGAGGGCATATCATATTATTTCTTCAGGGAATGCTTTATGTCCCGATTGGCCTCAAGGATGAAATTAGTGCCCTAGATCCCTAATGGCTCACCCTCAAACTTGGTTGGAAGCTTCACTTAATGAGCCAAGGAATCCCAATGGATTGTCTTCCCCCAAAGCCGAAAAACCTCCTTTATTCCTCGCATTCAACCTACCAAACCTACCCCTCCTACCACTCCCCTCAAAATCAAGAAACTAACCCGGGGCCAGAAGCGGATGGAACACCAGCTCAAGGGGTGCTTTCTATTGTGTGATGAAAAATATTTTTAGGGGGCACATGTGTAAGGACAATTTTTTTTATGTCCACATTTGTGATAATGTTGTTGAAGAGGGAGGTTGAAGTTTCCCAGTGGAAGAGACCTACCCCCAACCAATTCTCCTACTCTACCCTTTGATCCAGGAAGTTGAACCATTGATTTTGTTTCATGCCCTTACCAATTTCTACTTACATTGCATTATGTGTTATATTATTTCCTTGCTAGAGGGGAGAAAATCTATCTTTGGGTGAAGTGCAGACCAGGAGAACTAACTTCCCTTAAAAGACAATTATAGTCCTAAGCTACCCCAAAACCATCAAATTGAAGACAAGAGAGAAGGAAGATTAGTAGGTGTACCTTTGGCCCTTGCGGCTGGTGTAGTCCTCTTTCGTCTTTGCATCTTCCTATATTGAGTCTCCCTCCCAAAGATGACCACCACAAAATCTTAGAGGGAAAACAATGCTACAATGTATGTGATCTCTACTTATCACTTTCAATATTGATATATAGACCTGAAATGAATAAATCAATAAACATAGACACAATGTTTTGGGATAGGAATGAACTCTTTTATTCAATATTAATATCATAAAGATTACAACCTTCATGGAAACAGAGATTTCTCTGCCTGGGTCCAGGATCCTCTGTGTGGCTCCAAGTGCATCAAACCCATGCTTGATTCTCACAACCAACTTATCCCTTGGGAAAGGGGAAAGGGTTGTATTAGGAGAATTTGGAGGAGAATGTTGAGGCCAAATATTAGAATAGGATGCAAAACTTGGGCTAAGAGGGGAATGTATTTTGGCAGAGTTTTCTTGTTCTCTTACTTGTTGTTGTAAATGAGACTAGACCTCTTTTTATATGAGAAAAAAGATGGTTATTCAATTTGGGGATGGACTACTGATGGGTAAAATGGTTTGGAAACCCTCTATAGCCCATAAAATATTTTGAATTCCTTGCAATTATATATATTTTTGCAAATTTTGGAATTAGCGTGGGTGACTAGTATTCAACTTCATTATGTCTGTGGGATAACTAGTGTATGCAACTCCACATGTGTCTGGCAGACTTCTCCAGTTCAATAAAAGGATTCATACACTATCCAAGAAATAGTTTTTTAAGAAGAAGCTTCAGCAGTATTTTGGAAAAATATTTAAGTGCTGGAAGGCCAATGCCATGTATGAATAGGTAAGACATTTTTTGGACTATAACAAATGCCCACTAATGTGAAAGGGTCAGAAGATCAGCTGATGACTGAAATACATTACAATATATTTACCGATTAAGGAGGCACACATAGTTGGAGTGAGCACGAGACCAAATTTCAGGAGTGTTCCATCTGTAAAACAATGATAATCTCTTTGAGGTGGGCATGCAATGCTTTCAGGATGAACCCAAGCATGGATACCAATAGAGTACCTTTACATATCCATGTCATATAAATTTCTATATAAAGTGCATCCGCGATCAATACACAATGGATCTACATCATCTCAAAATCATTTGAGATATACAAGTACAATATAATGTGCATCTTCAATAAGCATTGACACCTGTGGATGGATATGAGGACTTCATAGATTGAGCAACAACTGAGATATTCCAAAAAATGCAATTTAGGAGTACAATGGGAGTGTAAGATTCACTACCCTGAGGTCTTCAACATGCCGTTGGGGAAAGACTGGAGGATCACGATCATCAAACACAAAACTTGATTGAATTTGAAACTAAACTTGACTCGACTCTTAGGATGGCCGACTCATGAGGTCAAAGAGATGCATGCGGAATGGATGACTCAGGTTGGATAAAATTCCCTTGGACAAAATCATGACAAAGTATTAATTAGGACTGAGAGCTGATGTAATATTGACATAAGTCCGTGATACAAGAGGCACCACAAAATCTCCATGGCGGAGAGTAAACTAACCAAATGGTGGAAGACACAACTCTATATAGTGAGAACAACTTCCTAAAAGATCCTTACTAGATCCCAATGCTTGGAGAACAAACAAAAGGATGTGCTTTGTCGAGCTGATTATCTTATCTTGCTGCCGAAAAATGAGAATATATATCACATCCCCTCTTTTTGGAATATTTGATTTTTGTCTTTTTCAAAATTTTACTGAGCTTTAAAAGGAATACAAAAGTGCTATGTTACAAAGGGGAAAGGAATTAGCCATGAACTGAAACAAAATGGTTTAGAACATGGAACATCTGAGGTCTTCAGTGCAAAGAGAACTTGTAATATGGGATAAACGCGCTCGAGAAAAATTACTCAGGTCAAAGGTGTTAGATGCAGCAAAGGAAAAGTGTTGCAAGGCTTGCATTTAAGGAATGCTTTGAAGGTTCGGTTAATAGCAACATGAAGTCAGAATTAGATATTAAAGGCATAAAGGATGATACATGTGATGTGATTAAACATGACACAACAAAATCCCTTCCATGTAGAGTTTCACGATCCCACAGAGAAGGAGTAAGCTGTTGATGGTTTTTCCGCGTTTAGAGTTTGAAAATGCTAAAGAGACTCTAGGAGTACACCTTTTAAGTAGCTAGTGTTATCACTGAAAATTTCGTCCCTTGCAGAGGCTGACAAAAGGAATCCATAATCAAAACAGAAAGCAGTCATTCATGGCACAAAGGTTAACTCCACGGCATAGCAAAGGGTCAAAACTATGCAAAATGGCCAAAAATAAAAGCTATACACTTACTTGGCCTTGCTTGCCTTGTATATAACATCTTCATATCTTTGGAAGCATATGCGGTTGTGGGGTGCAAAACCCACGCTTTTAAGCGGCGCATTTATTGAAATGATCGGCCTCCCAACCACCCTAATGGATCGGCTCCCAAAAATTCGATTTGACATCAAATCGAGCTCAATCTGCGTGGGAAATTTTGGTCAAAGGACTAATTGTGCCCTAAAGAGCCCCTTTTCACATTCAAAGAGGTTGCATAACCGATGCTTGGCTATAAAAATCCATGAATGACCACCAATTTCTCAAGGAATTCTTCACTCTTGTTATCTTCAAGTTGCTAGAGACCCCTTCTTTGGCAATACACATTTGTAAATTTGCATTTCATAAGCTATTCACCCCTCACTTGAGGTGAATAGCTTGGAGTTCTTCATCCACATTTCATCTTTTCTTTGAAGGAGAGCAATCAGTTGAGGGCCTCAAGGGCATTGTTGGAGAGGAAGGGACCCAAGTCCTCTTTCTCCTTTGTGTATCTTTGGATTTCATCTATCGGACCAGAGGCTAATACATTGGTGATATTGGTCCATTGTCATTTGTTTGATTTTTGTTCCTATGCTCATAGTTTATTTAGTTTTTGTTTTAATTCTTATTAATGGTTTAGTTGTTTTCTTTCTAACCTTTTACCATGCAATTGGCATTCATGAGCCAGCCGGCATGTAAAGCACTCACTTTGCTCCGCACATGAAGCGAAAGAGTGCAAGCAGTTCAAAGCGACCATCACGGGGAAAGGTATAAATTTCCTCCCTCATTTGGAGAAGCTTCATTTGCTTTCCTTTGATTTCAGCGGCTTGCGGTTCAAAAACCTGACCTCATTGCGACTGATTAACCGATCAATTCATGGAGAATTGGGGAGAAATTGATGGGATTTTCTTCCCGGACACCAGACTTCGGTATACGGGTATAAGCACCCGGTAGCGCGTCGTCGCGCTTAATTACTACTCTTATGTGCAATGGCAAATCGCTCTCTGTCTACGGGGAGGCAACGACTCAGAAATCCTACATTGTAAGACTTTTGGATGATTGGAAAATCATTTTCCCTGCTTAAGATGATAATGTGGCAAGCTCAGATTACGCACCATATCCCCTCAACTTATAAAGGGATCATTTGAAACCCTAGGCACTTAGGAGGATAAAATTCATTGTCCCTTGTTTTGCTTGCTTTTGCTTACAAATCTAAATTAAATGGCATCAATCTTAAAGCACATCTAAACTCCTACATTGGGACTAAGAAGTCAAAGTAACAATCACGGAGTATGCTCTTCTCTTAGGACGTAAATAAATTGAGAATCAGAAAAGGATTGAAATTGATCTCACCTCCCATATAAAATTTCAAACAAAACTTTTAGGGAGGGACAAAGGCTCTTTAGAGACCCCTCTTAGTTTCATTTTATCAAACACATTCTTATAAAGGGTCCAATACATGCCCACATGTCAACAAAAGTTAGAATAGTGTTTGAATTTTTCTTTCATAGATCGAGAAAACTAGGAGGTTAAAGCATGTGAATTTTACATGCCCACATGTTCAATCTAGGACTAGTTTCATGCTTTTTCTAAGATTAACTCACACATAGGGATAAAGGATGATAGCAGGACCACAATGTCCCATGCTAGTTCTTAGGGCTTTTAAAATTCCCTTGAGTTTAGTACCAATGCCATCTAGTTGATTTAGGTAATCAAAACTCTTGTAAAGGACCAAAGCGATGTCCACATGTTGCAGGTGACATCTAACAACTAAAATTTGGTACACTTTTCACTCACACATAAAAGTCCCTTTTGAGGAAACCTATTTATACCACCACGTTTCGAGATGAGGTGGTCTAAGTAGGTTTCCTCAAAGGGATTAAAGAAAACACCCCATCTTTTCTTGATTGGACTATCCACTCCCTTTTTAATCAAGCGAGGTTGGTTTTCACCCCTAGTCTCACAAAACACTTCATTTAAAATATTTTAACAACTCACTAAGTTGTCCTCCAGGGTAGGTGCCAAAGATTTTAGTCTAGGTAGGATTTAGGGGTAGAGCATCCAAATAGCTTAGATCATACAGTTCTCCACAATTTCAAACATAGAAGTTAACCAAATAGGGATCTTTAAATCCTCCAAGTCCATTCCAATCACCATGAGCCAGGGAGATACATTGAAGGGTTGAAGAAGTAGAGTCCAGGTTGTTCTCGCATCCCCAGCAGGGCACCCACCTCTTGGGCGGGATCTAGCCCGTGAAGAGCCATTTCTTAGGCGAAAATCTAAATGCCGCACTTAGACCGAGGTACCTAGTAACCAATTATAGGACATCTACCCGAGGCAGCAATTGTAGGCTGCAATTGCACCATGATCAAATTTTGTGTAGCTGTGGGAGGTATCGCCAACTCTTCGGGATATTGCACCCTCTACCCCCTCATTATAACAGGTTATTTCATTCTTCACTAGGTGTCTCTTAGAGGTGACTTGAGGCCCCACTGTTGAGAGCTATTTGGAAGATCCAGTGCTATTTTAAGAGGAAGCACGTTCACGTCTCGTACTGAGCATTTGCTTTCTTTTTTGATTCCTTCACGCGGACAAAAACCCTCTTACCCTTAGCACATATGTTGCTTCCTCACTCATGTATGATGCACATCGATTACAATTTGACTTTGGTACACATATATTGTGAAGACATTTTTGCAAAGACTCTTGTTTCTATACTTTCTCTCCCCACTTGTTGCACATACATCACACACAATTAGTCGACATCATTGGGGAACCAGAATCCCGTCGTTCTGACGTTTGTAATCTCCCACACCTATCTTAGGGAGTGTCAAGTCGTGCTTTCGTTCACATACTCTGTGGGGTGCCAGTCCTAGGATCCCAGCACTTGGTTCTACTTTGCTTGGGTCCACTTCCCAAGGTCATCCATCCCTCTAACTCTCCTTTGCAGGCGGAGGACCCACTTCCTCTCAAGGGAGAAGTACAACCCCACCAAACCCCCTTCAAGGGTCTGGTACACAACCTTCTCACACCATTGCTAGAACTAATCCTCCACCACTAGTCTATATGTCATACTTGGCCTCTCTCAACTTTCTGGATCTCACCAAGCTCACTAGCGATCCTATATTGCACGGCCTTCGCGCGGCACCAGTACCAATGAAGTTGCCTCCGGACATTCCAAAGTTTGAAGGAAGGCAGGAGGGGACGACCCTGGAAATCATGTCATGACCTTTCACCTATGGGTAATTTCTTCCAACATCATGGAAGATTCCATTCGGACTCGTCTTTAGCGCCACCTCCGGCCCATCCTTAAAATGGTTTGTCGAAGAAAGATCAGGGTCCCCTACGACCTTTGAGTCATTAGCCAAAGCCTTCACTAACATTTTTTCAATTACCAATCAAACACGATAACGGTCTCGAACTAATGTCCAATTTAAAGCAGGTCCCTCGGCCACTCACATCGTAGGCCACATTCGCGGGTATTGAAGTGACGTAGTTTGTGTAAAGCGGATACCACCAAGCAACAGTGCCTTGGTTGGTTTCTTAGATCACTGTCACCGCCCTCCTTGGAAAGATGTAAGCTTCCACCTTCCACAATCACGAGAGAAGAGGCCATCGGTAAGGCCTAGCAGCCAGCGACTCATTTGCCTGGTCCGGTGCCTGGCCTGCAGTACTCACACGATCTACCGACTGCCCGCTTTGGCGGGGACAGAGCACAGGATGTCTCATTCAGTAGCCGGACTCATTGGTGCCACCATGCACCATGGTCCACAACCCAACCACCACCGATGTATGGAACACCTCAATACCGCCCGGTGTCTGGGGGCACTCCTTATTTTCCCCACCCCCATATCGCGGTGATATCCACAGCGCTGCTCACCTCCACCCATCCAGGTGGACCACCTAGGCACCACCCATACATCCACCTATTCCTACAAGCGGTGGGTACCCCTCAACATCATCTTATAATACTAGTGAAATAACGATGCCTTCCTATGCTTGTACCCTATGGATCGATTACCCTTATAGAAACCCATACTTCCCCTTTGGAATGCTCCACAACCCGATGGCTCCCCGCGTCCATAGCGGGGGTGATCTGTTCAAACCATTTTCAGTGATTACCGAATTTGAACAATTAAACACAGCCAACCCATCTCAACCATCGAACAATAGCAGGAGGTGAATGGAACAACAACAACCAGGGGCCAGCAGAACCAAGGGAACCAAAACCCGGAGGGCAATAGCTAATAAGCATGGGGCCGAATCACGGTTAAGACCATTTCACCCTTGTGCTCTTTGTGGAGTGTCTGGTCATTACACCCACCATTTGCCCCCAAATTACTGATTTCAAGAGGTTGAAGACTCCGAGAGTATTCCCTTCCGCGCGGCGAAAGCCCTTCAGCGAACAGCAGCAATGTAGCAACAACCTCCCGCGGTATTGCAAAATCCTATTCCATCGGAGCCATAAACACCCAGCGGGAGCGCAACACCCCACCCCCGTGGGACAATATCACAATCCCAACAATCCAAAAGAATTTCTTCCTCACCAACGAGGAGAATTGTTCGCTCTGCAGAAACAAACCCTACACCAAAAGGACCCCCATTAGTGATCCCTCACCCCTCAGCCGAACCACCACTACACATCCATCGCATCCCCTTGCGCATGAATGACCACAACCCACAGGATAGGGAAAACTCATAATTACAGTTTGGTAAATGACTTAGCACAATCCACGGCCGCCATGTCAGTTTTGGAAGTCCTCCAAACTTGCCCAACCTGGCGAATCACTACTTTTCCGCCAGTAGGTGATCGACCCTGGAACCATAGGCTCATTACGCCGGAAGCCTCGACAGCTGAACCACCCGATCTTTGCTGCGGTGGTTGCTATTCAAATCCCCGTCAAAATCCCCAGAACATCACGGTCCATCGATGCATCATCGATGATGGGGCATCCACATGCATCATGTCCAAAGCGATATGGAAGAAACTTGGTTCCCGGAACTCATACCCTCATGTCACATTTGCAGGCTATGGCCGGAAGATCAGCATCCCACGAAGGTATCTTCCAAAATGTCACCGTGGGCTTCGGGGCAAAACCATCCTCATCGACGTTGAAGTTATAGACGCCCCACTAGAATTTTGTATGCAGATGCGTTACTTTACATGTATGCTATGAAGGCGATTGGCGTCATCAATCTTTAGAGTTCAATCATGTTCCCTCAGCGGTAAGATTACGCGACCATCGACCAAGTTACACATTATAGCCAAACCCATCGGCCAATATCAACAACATGCTTCCACTCATTCATAAAAACCAAGGCGATATATCCTCTCTTCGAGATGGGTCCACGGATTTTAAAGATCCATCCCCGGTAGGGACGTACCGTGGAGGACCACCACTCCTTCCCCCCAGCCAATTATGCTTTGTTTCCTCTAAAGAAACTCTCGAGGAGGATACTCAACCTCCTCCCGGGAGGCCCGGTCATCCTGACGTCTACCCGGTCGCAGCACCACTCCCCGCAGGGGCCTCACGCCCAAATTAAATGGGCTAGTCCGATCCACCTCAGGGGGACCTAATCCCGGTTTGGGCGTTCCCCGACCCCTCCTCAAATCCCTTCTTTTACCCTCCACCAAACATACAAGCTTTCCAAGTAGCCACAACGCTCACACTTCCCAATATGGTGTTATAAATCCTAGTTTGGTATTTACACCCAATAGATATGGTCCCTCGACCATCCGTTCCCCCATAGGAAGGAATCCCCGTGACGATTCATGTCCTCACCCCACTACCCTCAACACCCCCATACTCCCTATCCCCACTGGTATTGTTGGGGGCAAGAGAAAGTAGAAAAAGCCTACAAATCCACTTCCTTCACGCATTCCACCACCTTGCGCTCTATGTGCGAAGGAGGGCCACCAAACAAAATTTTTTCCATCACTACCTGAATTACGGATTTTGATTCCCCCTAATCCTACCCCACACCACCCATTACTCTTTGCTGCTACTCAACCTTCCGGTGAAGTAGGGTTGAAGACAAATTCGCGTGTGCCATTTTGTTCTGAGTATGGCCATTGCCACATTTATCCATCCTTGCCCTGCGTTTAGAGGGCATTGAACATCGTAAATTAGCGACTTCGGAACAACTTCGCTTGACTACGCGTCTGGCCTTATCAGCGACGTTCGCTATGTCACTGCGCCAGATCAATGAGCGCGTAGGGGCGTATTGCTCTCTTTGCGGGTCCTTGGCTCATTTTACATACCGATATTCGACGATCATCAATTATCGAGCGTCGTCCGGTCAAGCCTGCTGGCACCAGCTTTCAGCGGTGATGATTGACCTTACTTCATCTTTAGCGGATCTTCCGCGTCATTCCGGACAGGGGCACTTCCTATGCCTCCATGGTTCTTGGATGGCGTATCCGAGGAGTTACCCCATAACCCACCAAACTCTCCTTCCCATTCTTCTACAGAGACTCTACACCCAACCACAGTGGGTTTCTCCTCGATCCTTCAACATCGGTTTATGTCGAGTGAGACCTCACCTTCCTTCGGCATTACCCCCCTCTGTTCCTTCAACAGGGACCTTCCCGTATCACATTGAGATCATTCCTCACGATCCATTATATTCCGGTCGTTTCCAAAACGACGAAGAAAAATTGGAAGAACTACAACGCCCAAACTCCCCCTAGGACGCGTTACATCATCGATCTCTCTTCCTTCCACAGAAAGCCCACATGCCTCCTAACCAAATCCATTTTGCGGTGAAACCAAAGAGACTTTATCCCTCGGGACCCGATCAGGTTGGTTCAACAACCCCATTCAGGCACTGGCGGCTTTCGAAGGAAGATGTGGCTAACATTTCCCCACCATCCGTCGACGTTTCCAAATTAAACCGAGGGGAATGCGTCGGGGAAATAATCATTAGATGGAAGCAGCCTCACAGGGGAGATAATCGGTAGGCGGAAGCATCACAGGAAATCCAACGCCTCTGAAAGCCCTCTTCCAAGAATTTGGGGATATATATTAAAACGGTCATACGGATGCCTAGCATCGACCCGCTGTCCAGACATTCGCACATCGACACATGGCCCGGTTATCACACACTGTTAAGCTGAAATAGCGACCCGCTACACCCGTCCAAATCTGCGGCTATCAAAGCCGAATTGATAAATTACGTAACAGCGGTGCAAATAGAGGTGGCAATGTGGGCCCCTCTGACTATATATGGGGTTTTGCCAAACTTCCACTAATCGTTCCGGGAGCCCACGACGTCCAATTTTCGAACCGTCTTCGTACGGGATCGACATCCGCCACCCACCATCATATTTGTCGCAGGCCACGTTTCATCGGGCCCGGGCGCCCTTTCATATCATGGCAGTGCGCATGCGCATTATCCGCATTTATCTAATACATGTTCATATTTGTTGTCCCTCTTAGGATATTGTTCACTTTGGGTATTCGGTTGTTCTCATGCAGGTGCTTGATCAGCATCTCTCCACTTCACTCATTCAGGTATATACTCAACTAGCGGCGTAGTCTCTCCCAGCATGTTGCATTTTACATTCCGGTCCACACCCTCCGACATTGGCCTTTAGGCTACCGACCGACTCGGCCGGTCTCACACCCCTCCATTTGCATTTTGAATTAACGTCACCCGGTAGCATTCTCACCCTACATGAGTTGTCCGGTCATAGCACCCATTGACACTTTTGGCCTCCGTAATTTGTTTTTCATCACCCTTTAGGATGGGAGTCGATGAGTCGTTCATCATGTTGCAGATCAACCATACTTCTTCTCCTCATGTTTGCTGGCTTCCCATAACGGACTCCCAGGATCGTGGCTTTATGCGAGTTTGTTTTACGCACACCAGCGGGATCGCCAGACAATCCATTTCATCCACTATCGGTTTGCCCATCTGCGAACCGATCTTTTTTTCACCTACCTCATCTGAGAGCTTCGTAGTAAATTCCCACCCTTCATCAAATTTTACCAACATTTTTTGCCTACGGGGCACTCTATCTTGCACTGGGGCACCCATTTTCTGTATTTTGTACATCTTGTTCCAAATTTATTTATTAGATTTGGCCTGGAAACGCACATTTCGACCATTTCCATACAGCTACTTTGGTCATCCAGTTGGCGACTTTCTTTCTTTTTTGTAACAACACAACCCATGTCACCCCTTGGTTGGGGCATCACTTCTCCCATTCACCCACCATGGCATCGTCTATATCTTGATCGCGCCCCGGTCCTTACCATTTATCCTCACGAATTTGTTCTGCCAATCCCGCCTCACGGCTGGCTTATCCTCGGTCTTGGCATCCCCTGACATTCGACCTTGTCACACGGTTGTGGGCACTGTTTGTCTCTTGCATTCTCCAACCAAGGGCAGTTTTGATTCTTCCCACTTTTTGACTTCGTCATGTACCTCTGCCACCTCCGCTCGATGGATTCCATGAAGTCATTGCGGCAGAATTCAGCGTCTCCCTTTGTCGACATCAACACACTTTTCCAAAGGGCGACAATATCTTAGTCCTCATATCACGTTAATGAGAGATTTCGGACGACACCAGGGGAAACACAATTTCTCCCGGATGTCGTTGACCCCATAACATTAGAGCGTAACCTTTCTCAATGATTTTGGGTCTTACTTTAATGACTATTACGGTTTATCATCAATTTACCCGAAGACCTCACGGGCGGTAGGACCACCAGCGCCCACATCACTATAGGTGGTTTACTTCTGACCATTACCAGTTCGAGTATGTTCCTTTCGGTGTCTTCGCCTTTATCGATCCCAGCCCAGAAATTTGCGGTCATCTACATCAACAATTCGGACATCTTTTCTTCAAAGTTACATCCTGCGGGCATGGGCATGCCGCCCTCGTTTGTACACATATATATTGTTTCACACCTTGTAGAGATTGATTCACAGGTTCCTTTCTTCTCCAGCGGATTGCTCTCTCTGATCTCACTCTTGCTCTCCCTTACAACACCATTCAGTAAAAGAAACATTGATGAATTCCGGCTGCTCGTTTGCTCCTAACCTCATCCATCGGGGCATCTGTTATCAGCGAAATTTCGTCCGCGCTAAGGGCTGACAAGAACTCCGCATCGTCAACCGGGGAAAAGTCGATTCCTTGGCACAAGAGTTAACTCCAGCCGCGACAAAGGGTCAAAACATGCAAAATGTTAAAAGATTAAAAGCGCTATACCGCCTTTGAGAACGGCATCAACATCTTCGATATCACGGAGCGCCTTATCGCGCTTGGTGTAGGAGTGCAAAACGCATGTACCTTAAAGCGCATTTAGGTCTTTGACCTCCCAACCACTAATGGATCCGCAAACAAGTCGATTTGACACCAAATCAGGGCTCAATCTGCGTGGGAGGTGGTCAAAGGACTAATTGTGCCCTAAAGAGCCTTTTCACATTCAAAGAGGTTGCATAATAACCCAATGCTTGGCTATAAAAGCCATGAATGATACCCATTTCTCAAGGAATTCTTCATCTTGTTATCTGCTTTGAGAGATTACTGAGAGACCCTAACTTTTAATTACACATTGTAAAGTACATTTCATAAGCTATTCACCCCTCACTTGAGTGAATATAAGCTTGGAGTTCTTTCATCCACATTACATCTTTTCTTTGAAAGGAGAGCAATCAGTTGTAGGGCCTCAAGGCCTTCCATTGGAGAGGAAAGGACAGAATCTCTCTCCCTTTATTATGTTGCTTTTAGTTTTCATCTATCGGAACCCATTCAATACATTGGTGATATTGGTCCATTGTCATTGTTTTTATTTTGTTCCTATGCTCCTTAGTTTTATTTTGGTTTTGTTTAATTCTTGTTAATAGTTTAGTTGTTTTTCTTTCTAACCTTTTACCATCACAGGTTGTCATGACTAGCAAGGCCCAACTGGGCATGTAAGCACTCCTTATTTGCTCATGACGAAAGAGTGCAAACAACTGAATCGGGTGAATTCGAAAAAGGGTTAAACTTATAGAAAAATAAACGTCCTTTCAAATCCAATATACAAGTGTGAAAAAGACAATTTCACTAGGAAATCTTTTCAATTTTAATGAGTTCGAAAGAGATTAACTATGGACTCTGAAAGCACTTTTTCTAAGTTTAGTCTCCTTAGCCCCAAAAGTATAAAATATAACTTGGGAGAACTCTCCCGACGAGATAAATCTCCCGAGGTGTAACTTTTTCCTAGATAATCTATTGGTAGGAAAAGGGGTTAAACTTATAATCAAATAGATGTTCTTTACGGACCAATGAATGCTTGAGTGTAGGGACTGAGATCCATAGGCTGAAATTTTAAGGAGTCTGTAAAGATTTTAACTATGGACTCTGTGGGGTTTTCTTTTTCGTAAATAATCTCCTAAGACTGAAAACGAGATAAACCAAAACCCAAAATAATGTTCCTTTTTCGAAAATTCCAGCCTAAGACTGAAAAGGGATTAAACTTATGAATGAGAATATACTCTCCTAGAAAACTGAAGCTCCTAGGGCATACCTTTATTCATAAATTAGCCATCCGAACCAAAAAAAGGGTAAACTACCACGGGAACAAATGTGCCTTCTGGAATTTGAGTTTGGCGAGGCATGAAGAGGCTGACAAGATCGCTCATAAATCTTTTTCATTTAGAGTCCTAAAGATTTTTATGGTGATGCACGACATCATCCTAACTCTCTCGTGGTGATACTTTCCCTAGGTTGTCTATTGTAGCTTCTCTCCTCGTCAACCCATTAGCTGTAGGGGTGACTTTCTAGCTCGTCCAACCCAAGATGTTGTTGTTCATGCTGTCAAAGTTAATGAAGCTCACACTTCGCCAAAGGTTTAAGCTGAATTATATTTTACTGAAGTGAATGCTCGGGTTCTTAAGCACTTTATTGACAATGATGTGGTCGATGAGAACATAGGCTCATGGGTTCTTGATCCGGGTTTTTATCGTCCCAGGGCCACCCTCTACTAAAAAAATGGACATCTACTGGATTCTCAAGACTCTCATGGGTAAGGTCCTTGTGGAAATGAACGAAGCCCATCAAGAAATTATCTTGCAGTTGGATGATGTTCAAAGCAATTACAGGGAATGGACCAAAAGATCGATGGGATTACAGGCAAAGAAGAAGGACTGGCATGACTTGGCATAGAGCATCCTCAACAACAAGCAACTCCTCTGATGGAGTTCTACGGTCCCTCGATGAATTCTCATGCTATCTTTTACTAGTTTTTGATTTTTTTTTTTTTTTTTTTTTTTTTTTTTTTTTTTCCTACCACGTTCGGGTTTGGAGGCTTTTGTCCCTCCTCACATTAGCTATCATGATAACTCTAGATATCTAACATGCATCTATAGCACTAGCTTTGCTTTTAGACAATGTAATTTATTGTTTTATGCTTTTAAAGATCTAGAGGAGAACATAAACTACTTCTATGTTGCTGGTTTGGTTTCCCCAATAATAAACCAACAAAACATTTTTGTAAATTTCTTAGTTTTTAGTAATAAAATAATGCATAAATAACTTAAAAAAACATTATATTATATAAATAAAATTTAATTATTTGATATAAATTTTTTGTATTTATAATGGATGGACTTCTATTTTTTAAAATGAATTTTATATTTTGGAGTTACATTTTATGTTCCTTTACATTAAAAGGAGCTTTTAGTTAAAAATACACAATTTTAAATTATACACAAAAACTAAAAAATAATTTCAACTTATATAATATTGTCAAAAAAACCACCATTATATATTAATATCCACTTAAAAACTTTAAATAATTTATAGATTTAACCTCTAACCAGCCGTACGTTATTATGAAGATAAACACCTTGAAACATTTGTTCATATTTATCCATATGACAAGATAGTACATACGCATGTGAACGAAATTGAAGAAAAATATATCTTCAAATGTCAACACATGTATTATGGAAACATTGTTGAAAAAAGTCAAACTTTACACCTTATTTGACTTAAATTTATTAAGATTATATATTTGATTGTATATGCAAATAAAAATAAAAAATATTAAATCAAATGTCAATATAATTAAATAAAATATATATATTTTAAAATTATTAGCATAAATGAATTTAAATTTAATAATAATAAAATCATTTTAAATTCTAAATTAATTTATTCAAAATAATCTTAAAATAATTATCAAAATACATTATACTATCATCGAGGAGACTAACCAAAAGCCATTTGTTCTCAATTTGTCCTCGACTATTGTGGTTGTTCTCGATTTTCCATGGACTAACTTTCAAATGTAGAAGTAAAAACCATTACATCACATGTTATTTAAAAACAATTTTTTTCCAAAGAAAAAATTAGGGGAACTTTATAGAAAGCCAACTACCCACTTTATTGGGACTTGTGTAGATGATTTTCCAACTTAGCCACATCACATCTCTTATTATTACTAGGTTAGCATTTTTTAACAAGTATATCTAATTTCCAATCTCATAGCTTTTTTTCCCAGGGATGAAATTAACTGTTGAGATCCACCCCAATACTCCCATAGTGGATGATATGGGAGTGAAAAGCAGCAGCCCGAGGGACTCATAGCTAGGCAGACACTGTGACCTCTCCCCAAAGTGGGAGAGTGTGCACATCTTATGGCCCAGGCTATCCCTTGGGACTTTTCCAATCCTCATGGCTATGGCACACTATATTGGTTGTGTTATGCGTCTCAGATTTCATTCACACCTAATATTTTAGGTGATTATTTCAAAAGCATTATTGGTTGAAAATAATGTAGCACAACAACTACTTAACCTAATGAGTAAAATTAAATATAAAGTTTATTACTGGTGTGATCACATGATAAATCTTTCATTTAAATTTATAAGTCACGTGGGAAACCCTTTGATACTCGCCTTGACCCTACTAAGATGAAATTTAGTTATATCTATGGTGTATTAATGATAAAAGGCTCGGTTTGAATGGTGCTAGGGTGATATACAAGGTAATTTGAGCTTCTACCTCATAAATGTCAAGTCCTTCTACCTCCCAAGGGCCATGATCAAGCATTGGGTATTCCACTTAGATGATGAGCATTCACATTGGGATCTTTTAAATTAACATATCTTTTAAAACTTTGATTTGGAGATCGTTTTGTTGGTTGACCTTTCTCTTGATGTATCTCTAAAATTCAACACTTTTAAGTCTAAAATTTTGGCTCGTAGTATCATGATATGTCTTATCTACAAGGCCACATATTTGACCAAATTTTGATGTGCCAAATGAAAGTTATGATAATTGTCCCAAAACTTGTTGATTTGTGTCCTTTCCAAGGAGCTAACTTGTGTGGCATGCCACATGTCAAATTTTTATATGTCTTGATTAAGAAATATGGACCTAAAATGCTATCGTCTGCCCTCTTTTCAAGAACTAGTGGTACTCAATTTGGATATTTATAGAATCATATATGACTATTTACCTGAAACACCTATTTGAAACTAGCTTTAGGAATAGTAAAAAAACCTAACTTCCAACTTGTAACTTGAAATTATAGCACAAATCAAAATCTGGGGGTACTTTACCAGAGGTTTTGTAATATGTCTCCTCGGGATCCAAAAAAATTACATACCTGATATGTCCCCCAAAGAGATTTATTATTGTTTTTCCTGGAACACATGTTTGAGGCTAGTTTCAGGACTAGTCAAAGCCCTAATTTCCATAACCTATATTTTTGAAAGTATTGTAGATTTTAACCTTGTACAATAATTCTTTGCAAACCTTATTTTCAATGAAAGAACCGAAAGATGGGATGTAGATACACATTACTACCAGATATTTTTCCTGGGAGAGAATCAAACTGGAGAAACCAACATATTCTATATTCATTCACATCATACATTGTTACAATACAATATACATATAGGGAATAGCGACATCCAAAACCCTAATCCAATGGCTGCATTAGTCAACAACTTGAATTCCTTAACCAAAATAGAAAACCATCGACCAAAACCATTAATGTAGAAAAACAACCCATAAATGGACATGAAAACCGAGGGAACCACCCAAAATGGACATGGAATCCCGAGGAAAAAATGGACACTAGTTCTAGTCATGCAAAGAATTAACACATATCCAATAAGTGTAGTGAACCAAAACTTGGAAATTTTACCACAAGGACTATGCTATGTCTCCTCAGTCCTCCAAAATATTTCAATATTTGATATTCCCCCCAAAAATGGTTATAGTGAAAATACCAAGATGTCTCATTTGAAGGAGGTAAACCTAAGGATCGCATACTCTGAAACCAAATGTTATAGACAAATACTGAAGATTGCATAATAAACCAAAGTACACACCATGTACACAAAATGTGAATGTGGAGCACAAGTCCAAGATATACAAGAGAGATAAGTTATACAATAAATCCTTAAAATATATGATAACCTCCTCAGATACCCCAATGCATTCACATACATCAATCACATGTTCCTTCATTCTTGACTACCTAGTCTTTATATATACCTTGTTGGGTATTTAACCTCCTAACCTCACATGGGTGGGGTAACATATGTTTTCTATGAAATAAAGGTTGACATTAGTTAATAGGGCCTATTTAATAAATGTGAGAGTCAATGTAAGAAGACCTAATAGAATCTTCGACTTCTAGAAGATCTTCCTCTAGAGATGTTCTTTAGAGATAGAATTAGGTATAAATAAGAGTGGGAGGCATGAAAGTCTTTAATATGGATAATTATTGCAATAGAGCTATGCTCTTGTTGGGTTCCCCTCGAGAGGGCAAGTGAACATTCTTTATTTCAACAAAGGTGTGTTATGGTGTTGCTCTTCTCAATATTTTGTTTCTACATTGATATCTATTGAATATTAATGTTTCTACATATTATATTACATTTCTGCCTTACCAAAATTGGTGTTAGAGCACTTTCCTTGGCGAGGAGCTGTGGGTTTTTTTAGGATTGGGTTGTGTTATCAGAGCATCTTTGAAAGAAAAAGATCTGTCATTGACCAAATTAAGGTGTGGTGGGGAGAGACTACCTTGAGGGATGTCTGAGACTGATTTCCACAGGGTTCCAGAGCCAAAGTTCCTCTGTTGGAGAACTAACTTTATAACCTTTGTAACCCTTGTAGTATCACATTAGACATAATTTGTACATGACCATCACTCCCATGTACCGTTAGGTATATCAAGAGTCCCCTATGTCTTAGAAACCATCCCTAGATCAATTGATCATTGCCCTGCTTCTATAGATTATACTTAGGAACAACACTTGGGAGGTACTCTCTAATTACACAGGTGTCAGGGTGAGTATGACTAAGGGTACAATCTACCCTCATGAGTGGGACTTCCTTGAGATATTTGGACAAATTACTATTATTTGACCAGCACATATGTCAGGAGGCTATAGCACTGGGAAAACCCTTGTCCATAGCCACCCTGCAAACCCAAATCTAGAGGAACATACCATACAAGGAAAATAAAGGATATTTTGAGATTAGATGCAGTCTTGTAACCTTTCATTTCTAGTTGCAAAAGATTACTGCACATTAGATTCCTATTAAGAATTTGGGCATTTCAGCATTGCAATATTATTTAGGTAGGAGTATAACTACAAAAAATATAAGAGTGGTCCCATAGAGCACCCTTATTTAGGGACCTATCCAGTGGATTCCCCTTTTTGCCTTGATCATGGTGATACCTATAATTTTTTAAAATTACATTTTTCATGGACCCAGCCCCCTTCTTGACACTCTTATTTGTGACCCATCACATTGGACTCCCCTTTTCGTCTTGATCATTGTGAATTTTCCTATCACTTATAAGCCTTTTTTTTTTTTTTTTTTTTTTGTGGTCCCACCCAACCTTCCCAACACCCTTATTCAACACCTATCCCATTTACATTTCCCTCTTTTCACCCTACGATCACTGTCATATATATAATTTCTCTATATTTTTTCTTTGGACCCCACTTCTCCTCCCCGACCCACCTCATTCTCAAATGGCCACCACTTGCAACCAACAATTCCTTCACTTGCAAGAAGAATCCAAACAACACCAAGAGAACATCCATAGAATGACTTCAGAAATCAGTTCTACCAATTCCAAATTGAAACCGATGCCATTGTTACACATGGACCCAACCCCCTTCTTGACACTCTTATTTGTGACCCATCACATTGGACTCCCCTTTTCGTCTTGATCATTGTGGTACCTATCACTTATAAGCCTTTTTTTTCAAGTGGTCCCACCCAACCTTCCCAACACCCTTATTCAACACCTATCCCATTACATTCCTCTTTTCACCCTGATCACTGTCATATATATAATTTCTCTATATTTTTTCTTTGGACCCACTTCCCCTCCCTGACCCACCTCATTCTCAAATGGCCACCACTCGCAACCAAGAAATCCTTCACCTCCAAGAAGAATCCAAACAACACCAAGAGAACATCCATAGAATGACTTCGGAAATCGGTTCTACCAATTCCAAATTGGAAACCTTCGATGCCATTGTTACAGACGGATTTACAACAGTTAAGGTTGAATTGGCCTCCCTCACCATCACTCTCAAGAAATGGTTAAAACAATCCCATGCCTCTCCCTCCTCTGAAAAAAATTCACACTATGAAGGTGAGGACTCTTCCCATAATATGACCTTTCATTCCAACTCCCTTCATTGTGACCCACATCTTCCCGGAGTTGAGGTGAAAAACTTTGATGGCTCAGATCGCACATGATGGGTCACTGAAATGGAACAATATTTCTCCTTGCATGGAATTATTGATGATTTGGACAAACTTTGTTATGGTGTCCTCTATCTAGATCCTGAATGTTGGCAATGGTGTCGAAAGACACGCCGAGGGTATGTTGCTTGGACATTGTTTGTTGCAGAGCTTTATGAATACTTTGACACTGGCACCCACTATCTCAGTTTCTTGACCAAGTTGAAACAATCTGGCACAGTGGAAGAGTTTATATCTTCCTTTGAACACTTTTCTTTCTGAATAGAGGGCATATCATATGCTTTCTTCAGGGAATGCTTTATCAGTGGTCTCAAGGATGAAATTCGTGCCTAGATCCTAATGGCTCGCCCTCAAACTTGGTTGGAAGCTACTTAATGAGCCAAGGAGTCCCAATGGATTGTCTTCTCCCAAAGACAAAAAACCTCCTTTATTCCTCGCATTCAACCTACCAAACCTACCCCTCTTGCCACTCCCCTCAAGATCAAGAAACTAACCTAGGCAGAAATGGATGAACACCAACTCAAGGGTCTTTTCTATAATTGTGATGAAAAATATTTTAGGGGGCACATGTGTAAGGAACAATTTTTTTTTATGTCCATTTATGATGATGTTGTTGAAGAGGAGGTCGAAGTTTCCCCAGTGGAAGACCTACCCCCAACCGATGCTCATACTCTACCCTTTGATCCACCAAAAGTTGAACCACTGATTTTGTTGCATGCCCTTACCAGTTTCTCTGTACGATATGTGTTATATTATTCTCTGCTAGAGGGGAAAATCCCCCTATACTGGGTCAAGGTACAGGCAGCGCACTAACTTCCCATAAAAGACATTTATATTCCTAAGCTACCCCAAAACTATCCAAATTGAAAGACAAGAGAGAGGAAAGAGGGTTAGTAGGTGTACCTTTGGTCCTTGTGGCTGGTGTAGACCTCTTTCATCTTTGCATATTCCTATATTGCAGGTCTCCTCCCAAAGATGACGTACAAAATCTTAGGAAAACAATGTTACAACGTATACGATCTCTACTTATCACTTTTAATATTCATATATAGACACAAATGAATAAATCAATAAAAGCATATAGACACAATGTTTTGGGACAGGAATGAACTCTTTTATTCAATATTAAGATCATAAAGATTACAACCTTCATCGACAATTTCTATGTGACCTAGGTCAAGACTCCTCTATCGTGGCTCCAACTGCATCAAACCCACACTTGCTTCTCACAACCAACTTATCACTTGGGAAAGGGAAAAGGGTTGTATTAGGAGAAAGGACTGGAGGAGAATGTTGAGGCCAAATATTAGAATAAGATGCAAAAATTGGGCTAAGAAGGGGAATGGATTTTGGCAAAGTTTTCTTGTTCTCTTGCTTTTTGTTTTAAATGAGACCCCAAGACCTCTTTTTATATGAGAAAAATATTCTTATTCGGTTTGGGGATGGGTTACAATGGGTGAAATGGTTGGGAAGCCGTCGATAGCCCGTAAACTCCGTCGA
>SNQJ01S0140576.1:3999-24371 GCA_010110895.2 Picea sitchensis
AGAAAGAATGGAAGAATTCTCATTAACCGTATTCCACACTCAAAGAGTGAATAATTTACAATATATATAGAATAAATGAGTAACTAATGACCCATAATGGTGGTCTAGATTGATCTGGACACACACCAACAGTTACAAGAGCAAACTGCCACCTAGTCTAGTCTCTCAGACAGTTACGAGAGTGAACTGCCACCTAGTTGAGTTAACTAGGCAACTAGTCTTTAGTTAACTGACTGAACAAAGAGTAGTGAGTTGGTGATGATCCCAATGTTGCATGGTGACAAAACCAACGCAACATCTAAACTCAACCCAACTAATCAAACTGAAGTGTCAACTGAAAGAGAATATTCTCCAGGTGGAATATTCTCCCCTAAAATATAGGAGACTAGATAATGACTAATTATGACTAATAAACAAGGAGTAACCTTAGGAAAAATAAATCCTAGGTGTGTCTGAAGTAACTCCAACACCCCCCTTGAACATCACTATGGTGAAAATAAAGAATGGGTCCTAGCTACGAGGCCATGTTAGGTACCCAAATACAAAAGATACACTGAACTAAATGAGGAAAGAGAGAAAACCTCATGGGAACAAAACCCCCCCCTCAAATTACAATGCATAAAATAATAAATGATAAGTAACAAAAGGCATTTGTTAAGAAACCATGTCCTTCACTCCAAGAAGACCTCGCAACTATGGAAGTTTGTGCTCTTTGAAGATTTTGTTGTAGATGTAGATGTCTGCACGGATCTGATGAAGTATATGCATCATTTATATTTCCACACATATAAACTTTATCTTCTTGTAATGAATAATATCCAAATAAATTTTGGATGAAATTTTGAAAACCATGCGGCTGTTTCCAAAAAAATGCTGAAATTTTGCTGATTTTAAAACGATCATAACTTCACTTTCCGGACTCCTTTTTGGACGATTGTTTTTTTGAAATTGGATATTTTCCCGAGAGGAATTCAAATATCCAATTTTTTTTCTACAAATGTTTCTCATAAAATATCATAATGGTGTCTAATGTGCGCAGCTCTCTTTTTGACTCCTGAGATGCATGCATGGTGCATGCAAAAGTGTCTGCATGTGACTCCTGAGATGCATGCATGGTGCATGAAAACATTTCTGCATGTAAATATTGAGATGCATGCCATATTTATTCCACATGAATTTCAGAAAAAAAAATATGAAATGGAGTAGACATCATCTTCAATTATGGGAATACAAATTTCTGCAAAAACTTTTGTAGAAGACTCTTCATAATAAGAAGCCTAATCTTCTGATGGATTCTCTTCTGGCTCTATATTTTCAACCTCCTAGATGAAATATTCACAATATTCTTTATTCCCAAATAGAACCTCCAATCTGGTCCATAATTCATTTGGAGTTAATCCTTGTGATTCTTCATATACTTGATGGAAAAGTTCGGGAGAAATAGACATGCCGATACTTCCTATGACCATATCTTGTCTATTGAGAAAGTCATTTTTCTCATCAATAGAATCAAGATCTACTTCAATTTCCATGGTTATTTGGTACAAGCCTCTACATCTAAGATGAAGAAGAATTTTTGGCTTCCATTCCAAATAGTTATGAGGCGTGAGAAGTATTTTCGGCGAATAATCCATCCTTTTGTTGTCTTTAATCTTTTGTACTTGCAAAAAATGATTTGGTGTAGCTTTTGCTTAGCATTCCATCGGCTCTGATACCATGTAAATGTGTTGAACCTGCACATAATAGATCTAGCTAGAAAATACTACACACATTTGCAAGAGAAATCGAGAAAGAAGAAACAAGATATAAAGAATGGAAGAATTCTCATTAACCGTATTCCACACTGTATTAATTGTATTCCACACTCAAAGAGTGAATAATTTACAATATATATAGGATAAATGAGTAAATAATGAGCCATAGTGGTGGTCTAGATTGATCTGTACACACACCAATAGTTACAAGAATAAACTGCCACCTAGTCTAGTCTCTCAGGCAATTACGGGAGTGAACTGCCACCTAGCTGAGTTAACTAGTCAACTAGTCTTCAATTATTTGTCTAAACAAAGATTAGTGAGTTGGTGATGATCCCAATGTTGCATGGTGACAAAATCAATGCAACATCTAAACTCAATTCAACTAGTCAAACTAAAGTGTCAACTGAAAGAGAATATTCTCTAGGTGGAATATTCTCCCCTAAAATATAGGAGACTGGATAATGACTAATTATGACTAATAAACAAGGAATAACCTTAGGAAAAATAAATCCTAGGTGTGTGTGAAGTAACTCCAACAATAGTGTCATTATTACTTTGGGAGATCAACTTTACAGGGTATCGTAGGCAATCCCAAATAATGTGGTCTCTTTGATCTCCATGAAGTAGTGCAAAAAGGTGGTCTCTTAGACTGAGATATTTTTCCTTTGTATGGTTTGATTGAAAGGTGAAAAAAAGGTCACTGCAACCACCAAATTATCTACATGGTGTCTCTCTTGCCAACAACAACAGGTGGATAAAGTAGAAGAGGAGTACAAAGACATACTCGCCTCGCCTATTGGGGTTCATGTAGCCTGTTATGTAAAGCACTCAATTGATAGGACACCCAATGATCCTCTTCCTAATGTCCCTGTATACATGAATTCTATTATGGAGAATGAAGATATCAAATGCCATATCCATGAGCTAATTCTTAACGGCCACATCAGGCCAATATCCTCACCTTGTGGGGGCCCAATTGTTCTGGTACAAAAGAATTATGGGACATGGAAACTTTGTATTGATTACAGAGCCCTAAAAAATATCACATTCAAGAACCAGTACCCAATTCCCAGGATTGATGATCTTCCTGATCAACTCAAGGGATCTAAGTTTTTCAGTAAGATTTATCTAAAGTCAGGCTACCACTAGGTGTTGATTGAGCAAACTGATGTGTGCAAGACAAACTTCAAGTCCAAAGAAGTCCTCTTTGAGTGGTTGGTCATGCCTTTTATCTTGACTAATGCCTCAACCACATTCATGTGGATGATGGATGATATATTACGACCATTCACAAACTCGTTTGTGGTTTTATATTTGGATGACATCCTCATCTTCAAAAAAACTTGGGAGGAACATTTGGAGCATATTTAATAGGTATTGGGAACCATTCTGCAACACAAGTTATATGCCAATTTGGAGAAGTGTTCCTTCGGCATGCACAAAATCCAATATTTGGGATACATCATGGATGAGCAGGGTGTACATGTGGATCCATACAAGATACAAGTCATCCATGATTGGTCGGCCCCAAAGAAAATGACCGATTTTCGCAACTTCTTTGGCCTTGCCAACTTCTATCGTAGGTTTTTGTTGGGATTCTTTGATATTGTTTGGGATGTAAGCTAGGTGACCAAGGGTGGCACATAGTCCAAGTTTGTGTTGTCTATGCCCCAACAAAAATCATTTGAAGATTTGAAATTCTTCCTCTGCACAACAGTAGTCCTTATTATTCCAAACCTGTGACAACCATCTGAGATTGAGACATATGGTTCAGATTATGCTATCGTTGCAGTCCTCACTCAAAATGGGAATCTGGTAGCCTATCATAGTGAAGCTCTATTTGATGTTGTTAGAAGATACCTTACCTATGACAAACATGTGTACTGCATTGTGCGGAAATGTCAAGAATGGAATCATTACATTTTGGGGAAAGAAATGATCATCCACATTGATAATAGGCCTCTGCAATTCATGCATACTCAATGAATGTTACATAATGACTTCCATCAGAAGTGATCCACATACCTGCAACAATTCCACTTGAATATCAAGTACAATAAGGGTAGCACCAACCATGTTGCGTATTTCCTCAGTCGACCCACAGTGGTAGCACTCACCACAATTCTTAAATCTCGTGGACAAGAGACATCTGGATGGACACAATTATACAATAATGAATCTAAATTTTATACTTCTTATCAAACATTGAGCATAGGAAAACCAGTTCCCAACTTTCATATCTAGGATGGTTTGTTATGTCATCTAATCCATCTATGTGTTCCTTCAAGCGAGCATGTGATGTAGACCCCCATTCTCTTCTAAGGGATACATGACCTCCTGGTCTCGGATCGATCAAGAAACTGAGTCTGATTGACTCTTAGGCCCCTCAAGAACCTCAAATTCACTTAACATGCCCTCTTTCCCTTAAAGAGAAGATTATATGGAACCCACGGATTTCTCCTTAACACCTTTAAGCTTCAGCGTATTCAGGTGTTATCTCTCCTGGTTAAGCCCCTCCCTTTATGTGACTAAGGTTGTGACCAGTCGCCTAATCGAAAGGCGCATTGTGACTTCGCGTATCGGGTTTTTTCATGTGAGTCACCCTGAATCTCCTAACTTCTGAAATCCCAATAGGAGCCTAGCACGTGCTATCCCTCCTATTATCATTCACTGATGTGACCCTTCGCTATGGCCGTGGGTAAATCTTTCGAGTGCCCCACGATTTCATGTTTCGTGACTTCATGTCTCGCGAAGTTTGCTTGCTTGTCCTTCTGAAGCCCGAACTTGCGAGTTCCTCTTGTAAAATCAACGGTCCACAATCCCCTCAATCCAACAATCTTGATCTCTTATTCACGTATCGCTCACCTCCCTTCTCTCAATATCTGAACTCCTGATATCTCCTTCCCTCGAAATGAATCAATGGTCCAGATCTCTCCTCGATCCAATAGCTCAGATCAAATGATGAACTTGGATTTCACGAGCTCTCATGACCTTTAGCTCTGACTATCCCGAACTGCCAATCAGTGAAACACTGATCTCTCACAATGTGTCCTCCTTGACAATGGATGACTCCGATGATTTTGGAATTTCATAACCCCGCTCCTCCTGGGTACTTTCAAATATTATCGATAGTGCACTTTACCTTAATCGGGTGGCTACAATTCTTTTGTGCTCAGACCGAATGACTGAGATCTTTCCTTCTATGCACTTTCTCCTCATTGTATGGACGTTGATCAGATGGTCCATATCTCTCCCCCTAAGCTTACACTTTATTCAGAATATTTTTGAAAGATTCAAAGGCTCCGACCTTTATCCTTCATTCGAGTCCATTTCTTAGATCTTGTCCATAGCTTCTGAAAGGCGTTATTCCTCCTAAGTTTAGTCTCATGAAGAATTTGATTTCCTGCACACTTCTTGCGTTTCATGGATTTCGATAACTCATATATTAAGTATTTCTCGAAGAGAAATTCCTCTCGCCCTCCTAGCATTCTCCTTTTATCTCTGTGCACACTTTGCAACAAATTATTAAGCGGGTTCGAGTTCCTGCGAACGACTGTGCACACCCTCCAGTAGTCACTTTGCACCCTTTGCAAAGGGAAAGTTTCGTGTTATCTATTCTGAGCTTCGAAACCGAAATAGATCCCATCGATGCACTCCTTGCATTCTATGTGCACACCTTGCACCACTCGACAAAAGAGAAATAATTGAAACTTATCCTAACATTAACAGTCCCATCTACTCATAACGAAATTCATTCATTCATTCATGAGAACACAATAACAGGGAATTGCAAACAATGTCCACACCATGCATTGGGTCAATTTTCCTATGTTATATTCAAAGGTGAAAATGACTGAAACTATAATAAAAAAAGAAGCTGAAAACTCAGAAATCTCCTACTAAATTGTAGCTAGCCTCATTTGGGCGTACAAAACCTCTATTTCTCTCAGAGGGTTCTTAGTGTTCCCCCCGACTACTTGTCTACTCCAAACCTAACCTAATGACTATATTAGATCAGTCGCATTCCAAATCAGGAGTGGAAAATCCCACTTCACTTGCAATCGTTCAAGCGTGCTTCCAAGATTTTTTCGGCGCTGGGTTCAGTCGTGCTTCAAAAATATCTCTTGGCACTGAGTTCAAGAGTGCTTCAAAAATATTCGTCGTAACTACCAGTGTTGAGATTCCAAAAATATTCCCATGCGCTAAGTGGTCCTGCTCCACGTGCTTTCCAACGATGATCCTGCATCAACATGAAAAGCTGATATCGAAAGCTCATTATAGTTTGGAAACTAGACATTTTGGTTTCGAAAAGATAATGGCAGTATTGCATAAGCATTTTTATTGGTCGAAGCTTCGACAATATGTCTACAAGTACATTAGATCTTTCACCACCTATTTCATTTCTAGGTCTGCCATCAAGAAACATGGCTATAATCCCCTCTTCCTACTGTAGATAGGCCTTGGGAGTCTATCTCCATAGACTACATCTCGGGTCTACCTTCAACCAAGCATGGAAATGACCGTGTCTTCTTGGTCATTGATCGATTCTCTAATATGGCAATTTTGGCACCCTGGAAGAAGAGCATCATAGTCGAGGCCACTACCAAGCTCTTCTTCACACATGTTTGGGTTAATTTTGGGCTCCCCCAAACTATTATCTCTGATGGAGATAGTAGGTTCCTAAGCACCTTTTGGTCCATCCTATGGTCGATGATGGATACCAAGCTGACCAAATTTTTTGCCTTCCACCAGCAGACTAATGGAAAAATAAAGGTATTCAATAGGATGGTTCTACATATATTGAGGTGTATAATTACAAACATCCATTCACATTAGATGAAATTCTTCTGTATTTTCAACATAGCTACAACATATCCCTCCACAACTCTATTGGCCATAGCCCTTTTCAAGTGTGCTTGGGGTTCCAACCATTGGCTCCCATTGACGTATCTCTTCCCATTGCAGTCACACCTGAAGAGTCCTCCCATTCTCATACCGAGGTTGGTCGAGCGTCCAAATTTGTTGAGCGCATCCATCACATCCAACAACAAGTTCATGATATTGTGCAAGAATTGAATCCCAAGTAAAAGAAACACCACGATCAACATCGGGTACCACCCAAATTTCAAGTGGGAGATAAGGTATGGTTTCATTTGTAGAAAGAGCACCTCACAGGACCCCATTATAATTTTTTCCCACTCTGATATGTTTCTTACACCATCACCAAGGATATGGCTGAGAATGATTTTTAATTAAGTATTCCTCCTGTCCTTGTCTTGCAACAAGTATTTAATGTGGAACTACTCCAACCATATTTTCCACCTCTCTTGGACACTTTGGATGCGGTTGAGCAGTTAGCCCCTACAAAAATCAATCATGCCTACATTGAATAAGTGAAATTTAATTGGATCATGGACACCAAGACAAATGACACCTGCTAGCAAACTCTCAAACTCTATTCGATCATCAAAGCAGGGAAGTTTCTTCATCAGGGAAATTCGCTCACCATGAGTCAGATTTAGTAAAAATTTTCTCATTTGATGCATGAACATGACGCAATGGAGAAAATTTATTCCTGATGGGGGATTAATAATCTAGGTGGATACCAGTGGCCGCCCACCTATTCCACTGGCTGGAAGACTAGTTTCCATTTTTGTAGTGTTTTTACATTTTTTCGGGTCCCAAAATTCCAGGGTCGTTTTGAGGCCCTAAATGACGTTTTTTGGGCTCGACTATACGATTTCAATGGTGTCTCGAGCACCCCAAATGGAGATCATATGAAACAATTACGCCCACGAGAAGTTGATGTATTGACTATCCCCATCATGGCCCTCAAACCTTTTGGTGTTTCATCTCTCAAGGTTAGGGTTTTGGATGTTTAGGGTTTTCTCATTTACATTTTATGTTAAAAAGGCCTTTGGAGCCTCATTCTACTCAACTTATTAAGAATGAGCGTACTTGACACATCTCTTCCACTGATAAGATACTATTATTCTAGATATCTTACTTTCTTTTTCATTTTACAGTCTTTTGTATTTCAGACATTCATTAATATAATATGATCTTTACTGTATCACTTTGTTCCTTTCCATATCTTTGTCTATTTATTTTTTAAATCTATATTATATTTTCTTTGTGTTTTATATGTTTCTCAGATCTTGACATTTATTTCCTTATAATTACAAACAAGATTCACTTTCATACAAAATTCATCATAGAATAACTATACACTGAAAATCTCAACTATATCAATACAATAGAAATAACAAGATCTAGAAATATTAACCATGCACAGTAGACACAAGAACACAAGAGTTTATCCTGGGAAACCCAAACTTGGGAGAAAAACCAATAACCTTTCTCTAGAAGAAATTAGTCCAAGAAATTACCAATACATCACCATCAATAGCCAAAATACCATACAAAAAAGATCATATCCAATCCTAGCATCACCAAGACCTAGCTTCTCAATAATATGATAAAGAATAACCAAGCAAGAGCTTCTCCAAGTGTGTAACACTCTCCAAGATAACAAGTAACCCAAAAATAGTGAAACTGCCAAAATGGCAGTTGCAACATCCTTGTGCACACTACAGAAGGAGTTGTCTAGCTATCAAAATGAAATGAGCCAGTCTTGTATTTATACTGATATGGGAACCAGCCTAGGCCAAATTATTGTTTCTGTGTATTCAATTTTATTATTATTTTTCCTATGGGACCAACTTCTCTTCTTGGATATTCAACTTCTTCCTGGGGCTTCTGTAATGGTGTAGATGGGTCTTCTTATACTTTCTTGTGAATAATGACTACCCAAAGTTGCAAATCTCCAATACTCCCTCTCAACGAGGGAGGCATTCTCCATAATTGGATTTCTTCTGTCATAGAAAGGTTTTCTTCATGAGCCATGTTGATGTGTCATCTATGCACATGCATTCCATCCAAAAATATGCATGTGATAACATCTCGAGTCTATCCACTCCTTAATAGGAGAAGTAATACACCTAGGCCATTCACCACTAGCATAACCCTGTGATTTAATGAATCATTACCCTTGGTCATATTATCACTAGAATATCCCTATGCATGATCAATCTAGGATAATGTATTCTTGATGCTTATCTAGGCCATTCCCCATTAGCAAATCCCCATGGATGAGTGAATCATTCTCCTTTGGTCATATGAGCACTAGCATAGCCCCTTGCATGGCCAATGTAAGAAGAATGTTTGCTCGAAGTTGGAGAACATCAACATAATGTAAGAAGAATGTTTGCTCAAAGTTGGAGAACATCAACATACCTGGGCCATTCACCACTAGGAGAGCTTCGTGAATGAATGATTCATTCTCCCATTGGTCATAACAACACTATCATATACCCATGCATGACCAATCCGGGGGAGTGTATTCTCGATGCTATCAACATACCTCGACCATTCACCACTAGAAGATCCCCATGAGTGAATGAGTCATTCTCCCCTTGGTCATATCAGCATTAGCATAGCCCCATGCATGACCAATCTGGGGGAATGTATTCCCGATGTTGAAACATCAATTCTCATCACTAGACAAATCAACATGGCTAATCCTGTGTATCATCCTCCTCAACCAAATCAACATGGCCACTCTGGGAGGATATCTGCAATCTTCTCATCTTTGGATAAGTATTGGAGCTTCACTTCTCCCTTCTGTACCATGTCTCAGATGAAGTCCTGGAAGAAGATTATGAAGTTTCACCAATTCAGAACTTGTGAAACTGGTTGTGACATACTTTGTCTCTGCTATACTAAATGTTATAGAAGCCTGCTTCCAGCTTATCCTAGAAATTGTAATTGATTCCAAGTTGAAGTATCACCTTGAGGTGCTCAATATGTATATTGCACTCCTTCTCAATCAAAATCTGTATATATCTTCATCCTCACTTCATCACCTGAGACAAACCATATTCAATTGTACCATGCTTCATTGCCACCCACTGGAACTGCCTTGGCTTCAACCAAATACTGGCTTAGGGTGCTCACTACAAAGCAAATATTTGGCCTGGCATTAACCAGGTACATCAAGGATCCAATCAATTTCTTGTACATCGTGGGATCCACTGATGCAGGATAATTGCTATCACATCAAACGGAAGAAGAGGTGGAAGAGAAGTTGACACCTCAACGCATCGAAGGAGCCAAAACCGACCTTAAACAACTTGGTAGTTGTGTGGATATCTTTTTGATTTTTTCGTTAATTTAATTTAGATGTCTATGAAGTCGGGCCACCATTTGAAACGATGAAAAAATTGTAAATCATTTACACGACTGTAATGTATTACAGGTGTAGGATAAATGCCTGATTAGTCATTAGGTTACATGTAATTAAGCTAGGTAGGTAACCACCAAGGTAGAGTGTGATAATATTTAGATAAGAGGAAGAAGAGGAAAGACGTTGTGAGTCCTTAGACAAGTTTTCATTGTAATAAATGTAAGCGATAACTATGGTAATCATTTATTTTCTTTGCAATGAATAGAACAGAGAAAATTGATTCAATTGTAAAGTGTTGATACTGTTTGGTTGTTATTATGTATTTTGTGAATGTATGAGGCTTATGGAGAATGAGTAATTGAATAAGTCTCTAAGTGATTCTCTTATTTAAGTTATGCAAGGAGTTCATATTGAGCGAAATAAGTGCGTGTGAGGGAGTCTTTTCGACTCAAGTTCAGAAGAGATAGTGGGGGAATTTCATATGTAGATTGTGCATATTCAGCGCAGGGAGTGTGCGTAGAGGAAAACTCGTTGTAAGTTTGAAGGATCAGAAAGTTGAGTGTAGAGTATGTCGGGAGGGCATCAGAAAGTCTTTTGAAAAGATGCAGAGTGCAAGTGTGCGATAGGGCAATGTTTAAATTTCATTTGTCAGAAGCTTAGGAGGAGTAGTGATTCTAAGATTCGAAAGGAAACACTTAGAAAATTTCTAAGTTTTGAAGAGTTGAACTATTCAAAGGTGGAGCGCAAAAATTGAAAGTTTGAAGAAAGAACAAGTATGGAGGACTAAGCGAGAGAAATCCTTCAGAGTGAAATTCATGAAATCAAAAATTGCAAAATGATTGTGGTCATTCGTTGAGGCAGAACACGTGGCGATAGATCAATGTTTTGTTGATTCGTAAGTTAGGAAGTTGGAGGTAGGAATTGTGAAAACTCGCAAAAAGAGAAATTGTGATTTAATCATAGCCGTTGAAACCGTGTAAGGTTCTGAATCGTTGATTCGATGTAAGAGGAGTTCAAAGAATTCAAAATTTCGGGTATCAGAGGAAGGGAGACGAGAAACCTTTCAATAGCCGAAACGTGAAATCATGATTTGTAAAGAATTGATCTAGACCGTTGAGTGAAGGGAAGTCTCATACCATTGATCTGAGGTGATAGATTTTGAGAGTTCCAAAGACAGAGAGTCAGGTTGACTCATATACCCGACACACGAAATCGTGATGCGCCTTTTCATATAAGCGTGTGGTCACATGGAGGAAACTTTACGCCTGATGTTAGTTCGCGTGGGTGAGGTTTCACTAAAGGACCTATAAATTTGTATTTAAAAGGTTCCAGCAGGGAATCGCAGAGCTAGTCAGGCTCGAGAAGTCGAAATATCCCAGACCGGTAGGTCGCACAACCCTTGGTGAGAAGGGGGGTTTGCAACAAGTGGTATCAGAGCCTGAAAAAAAAAATTTCGAAGTTGTATTCAATGTGTTAGAAATAGTTGAAGCGATGTTGTTGAGGGTACGCACAGGACCACCTATAGCAAATCTTGTTGTAGGAAGAGAAATGAGAGAGATTTTCACAAGTTTGGAAGCTATGGAAGCAATGCAAAGAAGAACATATGTCATTGAAGACGCTAGTGATGCAAAAAGCGAAGAAATAGAAGTTAAAGAAGTTGCAGGGGAAGATGCGAGTGAAGAACGCTTATTGAAATTTGTTGTGAAGTTGGGGGCTAGGGAAAATATGGATGTCCCAATGTATGAAGGTAATTTGGATTCTGAAGAGCTATTGGACTGGATAAGGTCCATGGACAAGTATTTCGACTATGAAGATATCGATGAAGAAAGAAAGGTGAGACATGTTGTCACCAGAATAAAGGGACATGCATCATTGTGGTGGAATGAACTGTAGGCAGAGAGAAGGATCAAAGGAAAACAAAAGATAAATAATTAGGATAGGATGGTATCCAAAATGAAGGCTAAATTCATACCTAAGTATTACCAGATAAATCTGTTCAGAAAGTTGCAGAACCTCAGATAGAGGGGTATGACAGTGAAAGAGTACACATAAGAATTCTATAGGTTGAATATTAGCATTGGACAAAGAGAGAAAGATGATGAAAAAGTTTCCAGCCATATAAATGGCTTAAGGTATAAAATTCATGATGAGATCAACATGATGACTGTGAGGACAGCGGAAGATGCTTATTAGATTGCACTGAAGGCAAAAGAAAAGTTGGCCAGAAACCATAGTCATCGAAATAGAAGAAGAGGATCAAATAGAGGTAAGGGAATTGTCTATGATAAGGCACCGAAAACCAAGGATGATATTGAGAAATCACATGGTCACTTTGAAAGATGAAGTTTCCAAAGAAGACCGTTTGGTGGGAGAAATTATTTTCCTTGAGGAAGAGGAAGAGGTAGAGGAGGTGGAGTTAAATGTTATGCATGTGGAAAGACAAGACACGTGTCTTGGGAATGCCCCGAGAGGAAGAAAGAAGGAGGAGGATAGTCACACATTTCTGAATCTCAGAAGAATGTGGAAGCAGAAGCAAAAGAAGAAGGACAAAACCTTATGATGAGGAAAGTTCTTCTAAAGCCAGAGAAGGAAATAGAAGGCTTAGTTCATCAAATGAGGTTGTTCAGGACTTCTTGTAAAACAAAGGACAAAGTTTGCAAAATGATTATAGATAGTGGGAGCACTGATAATTTAGTATCTACAGAAATGGTGGAGAATTTGGAGCTGGAGACAACTGCACACCCAAGTCCATATAAAAAATTTTGGTTGCAGAAAGGACATCAAGTAATGGTTAGTCAACAATGCAAAGTTGAATTTAAAATCGGAGGCTATAAAGATGAGATTCTATGTGATGTAATTCCCATGGATGTTTGTCATATTTTGTTGGGAAGACCATGCCAGTTTGATAGGAATTCCATTCATGATGGGAGAAGGAATACTTACACTTTAGAGAAAAATAGTAGAACCCACATGTTACTGTCAATATAAGAGAATAAAGAAAATGAAGAAGCCAACACAAGATTACTTCTCATGAGTGGGAAGGAAATCTTGAAGGAGATTAATAAAGATCAAGAAATGCAATTTATTGCAATAAGGAAGCCAAGATTTATCCTTACCAATACCTCTATGAATGATTTGCCTGAAGAAATCCAAGAATTGTTAGAGAATTTTGCTGACATAGTAGTGGATGAGTTGCCTCACTCATTACCACCCATTAGGAGTATTAGCCACCATATTGACTTGATTCCAGGAGCCAGTTTACTAAATAATGCACCGTATAGGCTGACACCTCGAGAGAATGAAGAAGTTAAGAATCAATTTCAAGAGTTGTTGGATAAAGGTTTAGTCAGGGAAAGTCTAAGCCCATGTGCAGTGCCAACTATATTGAGTCCAAAGAAGGATGGGGGATGGCGAATGTGTATAGATTCCAAAGCTATCAACAAGATCACCATCATGTATAGATTTCCTTTACCCAGGATGGATTAATTGATGGATTGTTTGAGTGGAGCAAGATATTTTTCAAAAATAGACTTGAAGAGTGGATATCATCGGATAAGAATGAGAGAGGGAGATGAATGGAAAACAACATTCAAGACAAATGAGGGTTTGTTTGAATGGCTAGTCATGCCATTTGGATTGACAAATGCTCCAAGCACATTTATGAGGTTGATGAATGAAGTACTAAAGGACTTCATAGGTAAATTTGTCATTGTATATCTGGATGATATATTAGTTTTGAGCAAAACAGAGGAAGAACATTTAAAGCATTTGACATTACTGATGAGGAGATTGCAGTAAGAAAAGTTGTTAATAAACTTGAAGAAAAGTTATTTTATGAAGACAAAACTCATATATTTGGGTTTTGTGATCTCTTCAAATGAATTGAAGATGGATCCAGAGAAGGTGACAACAATCAAAGCATGGTCGTCACCCAGGGGCATATTTGAGGTGAGAAGTTTCCATGGTTTAGAAAGTTTTTATAGAAAGTTTATCAGAAATTTTAGTGGTATATGTGCACCCATGATGGATATTGTTAAGAAGAAACAAAAGTCTTTTAATTGGATAGAGGAGGCTGAGAAAACTTCAAAGTGTTGAAAAAATAGATAACAGAACAACCAGTTCTGGTTTTACCCGATTTTGGAAAGACATTTCCGGTGAGGTGTGATGCAAGTGCAATAGCCATTGGAGCAGTTTTGAGTCAAGATAATAGGCCAATTGCTTATTTTAGTGAAAAGTTGAATGACGCTAAGGATAAATATTCTACATATGACAAGGAGTTTTATGCAGTGATTCAATCTTTGAAAAAATGGAGACATTACCTAATTCCAAAAGAGTTTGTCTTGTATAGTGATAATCAAGCTTTGCAATTTATTACTAGGAAAGAGAAGTTGAATCAGAGGCACGCTAAGTGGGTAGAGTTCATGTAGAATTTTACTTTTGTCATTAAACATATTTCTGGAAGTGCTAATAAAGTTGCAGATGCTTTGAGCAGGAGAAGTTTGGTTATACATGAATTCCAAGTGAAGACCTTAGGATTTGAGCACCTTAAGGAAATGTATCAGGAAGATCCAAATTTTAAGGAGGCTTATGAAGCATATGAAAATCCTTTGTTGAGGGATAAAAAATCATGGGAATAATATTTGATCCAAGATGGATTGTTGTTTGAAGGAATCCAATTGTGCATACCAAGATGCTCAATGAGAGATAATTTGTTGAAAGAAAAACATAGTGGGGGTCTAGCTGGACATTTCAGTCATGAAAAAACATTTGCACAGCTAGGTAGTTTGTATTATTAGTCAGGTATGAGGTAATATGTGAAGAAATTTGTAGATCGATGTAAGATTTGTCAATATGAAAAAGGACAGAGACAAAATACTGGTTTGTATCAGCCATTGCCTATTCCAGAAAGGCATTGGGATGCAATTATTATGGATTTTGTATTGGGATTACCTAGAACCCAGAAGGGAAGTGATTCCATTTCGTTGTGGTCAATAGATTCTCTAAGATGGCACATTTCATACCATTCCAGAAGACAAATGATGCTACACACATAGCCAATTTGTTTTTCAGAGAAGTTGTGAGATTACATGGATTGCCCAGAAGTATAGTATCAGACAGGGACACTAAGTTTGTAGGACACTTTTGGAGGACTTTATCAAAGAGGCTGGGAACTAATTTATATTTTAGTTCAACATATCACCCTCACATAGACAGACAGACTGAAGTGGTGAACATGAGTCTGGGAAATTTGTTAAGGAGTTTAGTCATTGAACAAGGTCGTTAGTGGGATCAGATTCTATCACAGGAAGAATTTGCATTTAACAATTTTGTTAATAGAAGTACGGGGAAGATTCCATTTGAGATAGTATATGGAAGACAACTAAGAGGGATTTCATAATCGAGAGAGTTGAAACAAGATGAATTTAGGAGCACTGGAGAAGAAGATTTTGCTACAGAAATGCAATGACTTCATGATCAAGTTAAGAGGCAGATACCGGATAATAATCAAAAGTATAAGGACAGAGTTGATCAGAAAAGAAGGGAAGTTAAATTTGAAGTTGGAGATGAAGTTTTATCTCATTTGAGAAAGGAAAGGTCTCCAAGAAGAACGTATAATAAGTTGAAGATGAAGAAGATAGGACCATGCAAGATCCTTAGAAAATTTGCAGCAAATGCTTATGAGATTGAGTTGCCAACCAATGTTGGGATATCACCGATATTAAATGTTGCAGACTTGTATCCTTATAGCAGAGATGACACAGGAGAATTGGATGATCAGGAAGAGATTCAATGGGAAGAACATATGCCCACAGTAGAAAAACCTCAGATGGAGAAAATATTAGAAAAGAGAGTTGGAAGGAAAACTAGAAGAAAGATGCATCCTGAATATTTGGTAAAGTGGAAGGATCACCCCATGGAAGATTCAAGTTGGGTAACTGAACCTGATATTTTGAAGCATGGAAAAAAGGTGCGAGAGCTCATGGACATGAGTCCATGAATATTTTGGCTAGAGGAGTATGATGTAGGAGCATCGCTATAACATCAAAAGGAAGCGGAGGTAGAAGCGAAGTCGACACCTCAATGCATCGAAGGAGCCAAAGCTGACCCTAAACAACTTGGTAACTGTGTGGAGATATTTTTTATTTTTTTCGTTAATTTAATTTAGTTGTCTACGAAGTCGAGCCACCGTTTGAAAGGATGAAAAAATTGTAAATCCTTTACATGACTGTAATATATTACATGTGTAGGATAATTGACTGATTAGTCATTAGGTTACATGTAATTAATCTAGGTAGGTAACCGCCAAGGTAGAGTGTGATAAGATTTATATATGAGGAAGAAGAGCAAAGAGGCTCTGGGTCCTTAGACAAGTTTTCATTGTAATGGTTGTAAGAGATAACTACGGTAATCATGCTTTTTATTTGAAATGAATAGAACAGAGAAAATTGATTCAATTGTATAGTGTTGATACTGTTTGGTTGTTATTATGTATTTTGTGAATGTATGAGGTTTATGGAGAAAGAGTAATTGAATAAGTCTCTAAGTAATTCTCTTCTGTAAGTTATGCGAGTGCATACTGAGCGCAAAAACTGCGTGTGAGGGAGTCTTTTCAGCTCAAGTTCAGAAGAGCTAGTGGGGGACTTTCATATGCAGAGTGTGTATATTGAGCACAAGGAGTGTGCATAGAGGAAACCTCGTTGTAAGTTTGAAGGCTCAGGAAGTTGAGCATAGAGTATGCCAGGAGGGAATCAGAAAGTCTTTTGAAAATATGCAGAGTGAAAGTGTGTGCCAGGGAGAGGTTTAAATTTCATTTTCCTGAAGCTTAGGAGGAGTAGTGATTCTAAGATTCGAAAGGAAACACTTAGAAAATTTCTAAGTTTTGAAGAGTTGAAGCGCTCAAAGGTGGAGCACATAAATTGAAAGTTCGAAGAAAGAACAAGTATGGAGGACTGAGCGAGAGAAATCCTTCAGAGTGAAATTCATGAAATCAAAAATCATGAAATGATCGTGGTTTTTCGTTGAGGAAGAACAAGTGGCGACAGATCAACGTTTCATTGATTCGTAAGTCAGGAAGTTGGAGGTAGGAATTGTGAAAACTCGCGAAAAGATAAATTGTGATTTAATCATAGCCGTTGAAACTGTGGAAGGTTGTGAATCGTTGATTCAATGTAAGCAGAGTTCAAATAATTCACAATTTTGGGTATCGGAGGAAGGGAGAGGAGAAACCTTTCAGTAGCAGAAACACGAAATCTCGATTTGCAAAGAAATGATCTAGACCGTTGAGTCAAGGGAAGTCTCAAACCATTGATCTGAGGTGATAGATTTCGGGAGTTCGGGAGTTCGAAAGATGGATATTTGGGTTTACTTGTATACCCGACATGCAAAATCATGACGCGCCTTTTCGGATAAGTGCGTGGTCACAATGGGTGGTCACGTGGAGGAAAATTTATGCCCAGTTTTAGTTCGTGTGGGTGAGGTTTGACTAAAGTACCTGTAAATTTGTATTGTAAAGGTTCCAACAGGGAATCACGGATCTAGTCCAGCTCGAGAAGTTGAAAGATCCTAGACCGAGAGGTCGCATAGCCCTTGGAGAGAAGGGGGGTCTGCACCATACTCCAAATATAAATATGAAGAAGAACCACTCAAATTATTCATATTTTTCATCATAGGTGTATTCATCGACTTCCAATCCATCATATTGAATCTTACTCGGTATCCCATGAATGAGGAATATCTCATCTGATCTCATCACACCTTTAATCCCAAGACTACATCCGGCTAGGATTCTTCATCTCGAACTTTGAGGCCAACTCCCTCTATCACTAAAGTAAGTCCTGATGTCTAATCTACCTCACCTGTTGCTACCTCCGTGACTGAAAAAAATCCATACCCAATCCTTTTGACTGGATACCTCCTCTGTCACTCTAGCGATATCACATTTCCTATAAACCTCTTGCCTCTGAAGCTTATGTTTTTCTTCTTCAACTCATGACACTTGTCTATCAGTCCTGGGATATGTTTCTCTCCCACTTGGATCTAGGGGTAACTCCCTCTAAATAAGGAGCTCTCTCTTCATCCAACTGACTCTCTCTGGGATCAGGCTCACTCTGTACATTCTTGGTTAAAACCAAGCTCATGAAGTATCCATCAATCCTGGAGTACCATGCTCCCTTTGAAACATGACTCCCTCTAAGTCTATATAATCTATGGAACCATCTACTCCCTTTGCATCTTCTAAAGTATGAGCTCTAATGAACTGTCCTGGGAGGTTTCTCCTCCTTATTGGATCCTGGAGGATGACTCCCTCTGAACTCTAGCTTCCTCTAAATTGGTTCTAGGTGGGGTTGTCTGCCTCACCACTAGTGGAGCCACTTGCTCCTCCTCATCCATCTCCATGTGGAACACTCTATATCCCACAAAGGTATACTTCTTTCCAGAAGTTTCTAACATCATCCTATTTTACTTCTATACATGGATGTATACTATCATATACACAACTCTATGTCTGGATAATCTGCTCCATGTCTCAAACTAGAGACCATCCAACTTGTTTCCTCCTTCAATAGTCAATATAGCTCCCTTTCAGATCTATCACATGTAACCTACCCGAGACAAGAGCCAAAATAAAATACAAGAACAACACTTTTCCAATGATGTTTCCAATCATTCCTCCATGGTAACCTTCCCAGAACAAAACAAGAAAAAGAACAAGATCATTTCCATGGTAACCTCCATGGAATTTACAAGATAACTTGCCCAGGACAAAGAACATCTCCTAGAAGAGATCAAGAACATCTCCTAGAAGAAATCAATTTCATCTTGTAAATGAGTGCATCATTCGTACTAAATAGTGAGCATTTACACAATGATCATTGTAATAAAAATATTCAAAACATTTATAGAAAAAGTACTTAGCAATAATAGATCTCTAAAGATTGTTGTCCCAGTAACAATATTTATTTAAGATGCAACAAGTTCCCTTGTACATCCCCTACAAACACCCTCATATTCTACTAAATGATATAACCTGGAAACATATATAAGTGCACAAGCCTCTCATATTTACTATGTTTCTAGTTAGTTTCCTGGTTGTTCTTATTTTAATAGGTTGGAAAATCTATTGAGGATATTCCTTGTCATTGAAATATGGTAAAGGCTATGCACCACTAATGATCAGATGGGATGTTGTCATTTTTCCTAAGGAGGAGGGTGGATTGGGATTGATTGACATGGTGAACTAGGGTACAATTTTAGAAACTAAATGGATTGTGAGGTGATTGAAAGGTTCATCTTGCTGGTAGGTTTTATAGAGACACAAGATTTCATAGGCCTATCATGCACACAAGATCTAGGGTAACTTCATCCTATGTGACATTATCTCTACTACACACCCTTTCCATACTACAGGTTCTTCTACTCTAAAAGGAATGTCGTATGTTTGGAAGCATGTTTCGATTAATGTATGTTGGAATTACATGGGTAATAGATGTATGCACTATGCCCAATTTGGTGTTGGAAGAATCATGACCAATGTATTATGAGGAATGGTTGACATCAAGCTCATAGGCTAAGCAAGAAAGACATTTTCTTTTGGAAGGACTTGTGGGATTCAAATTACAAATCATGAGTGGGTTGGAGGATGCTAGCTCATTAAAACGTTATCATTGCTTCAGATAGAATGACCACTTGAAAAATCCAAAAGTTGACCCCTCTAAGGATTTGTTTAAGATAAACATTCAAATTCCAAGCCCCAATTGGAGAGATTGGTGTTGTTCCTTTGGTAAGACAATTCAAAGCTATGACACAAAGAAAATTCACCCCTTGCTACATTTGAACCCCTTTGTCCCTAGCCTTGAATGGTAAATGAACCTCTTTGATTCCAAAGGGAAAGTGGATACATACATTGCATAATATGTGGTCTTTTCAGATATCCTAGAAATTACACATTTTTTCTTAGTTGACCACCTAAACAAAATCTTGTCTAGTAAAAGGTGGCTAGTAACCTCCAAGTGCCATAAGTATGCCCCTTCTGCAGGCAAAGGTAAATCAGGGGGATTTGAACTCAGAACCTCATCAAACATAACACTTCATACCACGACACTTGTCAATTGAGCTCACCCCCCCTCGAGGGGCTTTACCAACAAGGATAATTATGTTTCTCCATTTGGTAGGATTTAGTAGATTAAGGTATGTAACCAACTCTATGCCAAGGGCTATCTACAAAGAGTCTTTATATTTTAACCTATTTTGATTTGATTTCTACTTAATAACATTAAGAAAAATTGCTTCATTTTTGTCCTCCACACCTTCTATATTCTCATTAATAATTCTACAATTTATAATATTTATAAATTGTAGAATTATTAATG